>PVLA01000157.1:590707-738989 GCA_004027455.1 Hydrochoerus hydrochaeris | reverse complement strand
GCAAAGCAATGGCAATTTTGGGCAACAAAGGCAAGGCAGGAGGCATCTCAATTCCTGACTTGAAATAGTACTATAAAGCCACAGTGATAAAATCAGCATGGTACTGGCAAAGAAATAGATCTGAGGATCAATGGAACAGATTAGAAGATGCAAGTACAACCACAAAGACACTCAGCCACCTGATATTTGACAAAGGGGCTCAATATGTCCAGTGGAGAAGGATACCCTCTTTAATAAATAGTGTTGGAAAACTTGGCTCTCCACATGCTGAAGACTGAAACTAGACCCAAGCCTATCACCATGCACAAAACTAATGTCTAAATGGATCAAAGACCTGAATATTAAAACAGAAACACTAAATCTAATGGAAGATGACGTAGGTAGAAGTCTTGGAGATATAGGGGTAAGGCAGAGAATTTATGAACAAAATGCAAACTGCATGGGAAACATTTGAAAGAATCAACAACTGGGATCTCATATTATTGAAAAGTTTCTGCACTTCAAAGGAAATCACCAACAAAGTGAAAAGAAAACCCAGAGTGGGAAGAATTTTAGCTAGCAACCCTCAGACAAAGGACTTATATCCAGAACATTTAAAGAATTGAAAAACATCAAGCCCCCCAAATTCAAAGACCCTCTCCAAAAATGGACATCTGAGATGAACACACAGTTCTCAGATGAAGATATACAAATGGCAAATAAATACATGAAGAAATGTTTACTATCACTGGTCATTCGAGAAATGCAAATTAAAACAACACTGAGATTTCACCTCACTCCGGAAAGAATAGCTGCCATCAAGCAATCAACTGATAACAAATGTTGGCGAGGCTGTGGGGAAAAAGGAACACCTCTCCACTGTTGGTGGGAATGTAGACTGGTGCAACCACTATGGAAATCCATATTGAGAATTGGATTAGAAGCTCCATTCAATCCAGCTATTCCCCTCCTTGGTATTTTCCCAGAAGAACTGACAATTTCATATTACAGTGATATTTGTGCACCCATGTTCATAACAGCACAATTTGTAATAGCTAAATCTTGGAAACAACCAAAATACCCATCAACTGCAGAGTGGATGAAAAATTTGTGGTATTTTTATACAATGGAATGTTACTCACCTATTAAAAAAGGATGATCTTGAGGCCTTCATAGGTAAGTAGAGACAACTTGAGACTTTCCTCATTAGTGAAATAAGAATCATTTTTATAAATATCACATTATGTCTCTAGTGTAAAAAAATAATAAGAACTATAAGAGTAATACAACCCAAAATGTCTAATTGCTATTGTAAAAAGAGAAGAAAAAAGTGCTTTAAGGGATATAACTGTATGTATGAGTGTGTAAAATAGATGACCACATTGCTGAATCTTTGTTGGATCTTTGAGCAGAACTGTTTGCAGTCTTCTGTTTGAATATGTACTATGTATCCTTTAAATTTGTAACTTTAACAACTATATCCATGATGACAATGTATAATTTATCAACTAGTAATTTCTTAGTGTTTTTTTCTCTTTTTTATTTTAGAATTCTGTATTGTTGCTACCCTATTTTCTGTTTTTTTTTCTGTTTACATAAAATTTTTAAAAATGTGTAATTGCTATTGTAAAAAAGAGAGGAAATAGGAAGTGGTATGAAAGATATAAAAGCATGTATATTTAAGTGTGTAGGATTGAAAATCATATTTCTAAGTTCTTGTTGGATTGTGGAACAGATCTGTTTGCAGTCTCACTGCTTGAACGTCCCCTTTGTATGCTTTAATTTTGTAACTTGAACAACTATTTCTAAAAAGACAATATGTAATTTATCAACTAGTGATTTCTTACTGTTTATCTTTTTTTTGAAATTCTGTAATATTTCTACCCTTTTTCTGTTTTTTTTTCTCTTTATATAAAATTAAAAAAAATCTTGGATTACCTGTTCCATTTGATCCAGCTATTCCTCTTCTAGCTATTTTTAAACAAGAATTGAAAACATCATACCACAGCAATATATGTGCACCCATGTTTATAGTTGCAAAATTTGTAATACTTAAGTCTTGGAAACAGCCCAAATGCCCATCAACTGAGAAAGTGATGTGGCAGTTTTATACAATGGAGTACTACTTGTTTATAATAATGGATAAACTCAAGACTTTTACAGCTAAATGAATGCAACTAGAGACTATACTGGTAAGTAAAATAAATCAGAATCACAAGTGTCAACAGCATATTATCTGGCTAGTGTAAGAAACAAAGTAAATAAGACCCAAAATTTACAGTAAATATAGGGAAAGGGAAAGAAATTGCTCAAAGTAAAATCCTATTATTCAATTTTGCATGGCTGCATCTTGTAACCTAAACAACTGTTTCAAAGATAATGATATGCAACATAACAAGTCATTGTTAAATTCCTATTATCTTGTTTTTAAATCCTGTATCACTATTGGGTTTTTGTTGTTGTTATTGCTGTTGTCAGTTGGTTTTTGTTGTTGTTGTTTGATTTGATTGCTTGCTCTGTTGCTTTTTTATTTTTCTGTGCTTTTTTTCTCTTTAAAAAAGATACATAAAGCAGTTTTACATAGGGTTTTTTGGAGGTGGCTGAATCTAGTGTGTGTGATTGATTTATGGTGCAAGCTAGGATTAAATGTGCTATGTTTGAGGATGTGTGATTGCTAGATCAGTCCACTGATTGGATTAGCACTGTCCCAAACCTGGTAGACTGTATACAATATAAAGGGTAGAAAGAAGCTTGTCTCCCTCCCTTCATGTTGATTTTGCTGTCTTTCTCTGCCATGAACTGTTGCTGCCTCTCTTGTATGTGTCACCCTGTCCTGGAGACACCTGATTATAAACTGAAACCTCTACTAGCCGTGAGCCAAATAAACCATTCCCCCTTTGACTTTGGATATTAAGTATTTTATCTCAGTAATGAGAGAAAAGTATCTAAGACATCTCCAGACTTTATTACACCAAATTTACAGACTGGGATATAAGGTTTAGGAATAATCCTACAAACTCTCTCAGAGGCAGATAACTTAAGGCAGGAACTCACACCAAGTCTCTTTTTAGGGGGTTAGGGGGTGAGATTGAGACAGGGTCTTGCTATATGGTTTGGGATGATCTTAAGCTCACTGGGTCAACTAGGCTGGCCTTTAACTTGTGATGATCCTCCTGCCTCAGCTTCACAAGTGCTGAGATGACAGGTGTGCACTGCCACATCTGGTCAGACCAAGTCTCTTCACTCCCAGTCTGGTGCTGTCCCTCTCCCACAACGGTTTTCTCAATCCCTCGGAAACATTTTTCTCCTAACAGCACCCTTGACACATAAACTTTTCTGAGGAGGTTCCTAAATAAATTTGTCATAGACTCACCTAAGCCTCTTGTCAAGTCTCTCAACCAAGTTTGTTCCCAAATTGCAGACAAGGCAGAAGTCAGCTCTGAGTTGAGCTTACTGTCAAGCCAGTTCTTGCTCTTCAGCACATTCATGATCTAGTCTAGATAAGGTATCAGAACTCTTATTCTATTTCTTCTGAGGTCTGTCAGGTCATGTCTTCATTACAGTAGAGGCATATTTCTGTTAGGTATATATGCCCTGATATCAGGGAAAGACTTGTCTATCTGAAAGAAAGGAATAGTTGAGTAGTATGCCATTATCCCCAAAGTTCTAAGCAGGAAGAAAGCTCCCAGAGTAGGCAGTCCCAGAGTAAAGACCTAAGAAAGGCCTCTGTAAGCCTCACTGTAGTCAGAACCAAGTACCACTGGGCTTGGAGCCAACAGCAAAGTGATCCCATTACCATCTCAAGTGCATCCTGAATTTTCTCTCCCACACACTCCTGTCAGGCCACTGAATAGCATGTAAGCTCCAGGATGCTGCCCTACAGGAGGTGAAAGAGAAAAAGAAGAAATAATACCCTTTATTTATACCTTCCCAGGGCCCTACCTGTTATTTGCTTGACAAAATAGAGACATTCTCTCATTAGCATTACACAAAGATAAAAAACGCAAAGCAGATCTTTAAGAACTAATTACTGTTTTAATATTTAGATCTTTGATCCATTTAGATTTTAGTTTAGTACATGGTGATAGCCATGGGTCTAGTTTTAGTTTTTGGCATATGGAGAGCCAGTTTTTTCAGCACCACTTTATTAAAGAGACTATTGTTCTTCCAGTGAACATGTTTGGCCCCTTTATCAAAGATAAGGTGGTTGAGTGTGTTTGTAGTTGTATCTTCTAGTCTATTCCATTGATCTTCAGGTCTCTTTTTATTCCAGTAGCATGTTGATTTTATTACAGTAGCTTTATAGTATAACTTCAAGTCAGGGATTCTGATGCCTCTTGCCTTTGCTTTGCTGCCTAGAGTTACCTTTAGAAACACTAAATCTGTTAGAAGACAAATTAGGTAAAAATCTCGACGACACAGGGTGTAAGTAGAGAATTCATGAACAAGAATCAAACTGCAAGGGAAATACTAGAATCAATAACTGGGATCACGTCTTATTAAAGAGTTTCTGCATGTTGAAAGAAATCTCCAGCAGAGTGAAAACAAAACTCACAAACTTGGAAAAAGCTTAGCAAACTGTCCCTCAGACAAAGGACTTCTGTCTAGAAACTATAAAGAATTTTAAAAATCAGACCTCCGAAATTCAAAGACACAATCAAAAAATGGGCATCCAAGATGAACATACAGTTCTCGGATGAAGAAATACGAATGGCAAATATATAAATGAAAAAAATTGTTCATCATTAATTGTCATTAGAGAAATGCAAATTAAAAACACACTGAAATTCCATCTCACTCTGGCAAGAATGGCCAGGATCAACAAAACTACCAACAACAAACGCTGGAGAGTCTGCGGGGAAAAAGGAACTCTTCTGCACTGTTTGTGGGAGTGTTGACTGGTACAACCACTGTGGAGATCAGTCTGGAGATTCCTCAAAAAGCTGGGATTGGAAGTCGCATTTGACCCAGCTATTTCACTCCTAGACATATTCCCAGAAGAACTGAAAACATCATACCACAGTCATATATGTGCACCCATGTTTATAGTGGCACAATATGTAATTGCCATATCTTGGAAACAACCTAAGTGCCCATCAACTGAGGAATGGATAAAAAAAGTGTGGTACTTTTATACAATGGGGTATTACTCAGCTATAAAGAATGATCACATTGAGATAGTTATAAATAAATGGATGTAACTGGAGACCATACTCATAAACAAAATAAATCAAACTCACATGTATAAATACCACATAGTCTCCCTACTGTAAAAAACGGTAAGAGTACATAAGATTCTATGGTAATAATGGATCCCCATTATATTGCTTTGAAGACTTGTAATGTTTTCATTCATTGGTTGGAATGGTTTTATTTGAACTTATTATGTGTGATGGTATGAACAGCTATTTTGAAGAAAACAAGATATTATGGCAGCCATTGCTGATTTAATATTATCTGGCTTTGAAGTCCTACCATGCTTTTGTTCTATTACCATTGGTTCTATCATGTTGTGTCTTACTTGATTTTAATATGTGTAATAATATAAACAAATTTTTATGGAAAGTGAGATACTATAGTAGCCATTGTTCATTTTCTGTTACTTGGTTCAGAATGCTTTGTAATAGTTTCATCCTCTTGATTGTTTTTATTCTATTTTGTTATGTTTGATATTATTGTTTGTGAAGCTATGCTCAACTATTTCAAAGAAAGAGATATTATGGTAGCTACGGTTGATATCCAATTGTCTTGTTTTGAAGTGCTGTGTTACTTGTATTGTTCTGTTCTGATCTGCATTGTTCTATGTTATTTTGTTTTATTCTCTGTAAAATAAAAATTTTTAAAAAGAACTATTTACTTTGAGAACCACCATGAGGACTCAGTTACACCACAGTAAGCTTGGACAATAGTCTGATGGTCTGCAGAGGAATTCTTTTATGAAAAGATGGAAAAATAGGAAGCAGTACCAACAAGCTGCCATTTTTTGTCTCTAGTCTTTTTATTAAGTCTCACAGATCATCACCAATCTACATTTCTTATTCCTAGTAGTATGACTGAGACTGATCATTACATTCTTCTGACAAATATTTACTGAGTACTTATTATGTGGCATGTACTTTGAATACACAATTTCATTTGATTCTTACAGCTGTCATAATTATTTCCATTTAGACTGGAGGAAAATGATTTTCCACTTATGGCAGATTGGAAATATATAGAAGCTGTCTATAAATTGTAAATATAGCCAGGTGTGGTGGTGCATAATTGTAATCACAGTACTTGGGAGGCTGAGGCATGAGGATTGCCACAAGTTCAAGGTCAGCCTGAACTACATAGGTGTTAAGAAAGAAAGAAACAAAGGTAAAAGGAAGGAAAGAAAGAAGGAAAGGCAAATCACTTGGCCAAGTGTCAAATTTGAGACTTGAAGGTATGGTCTAATTTAAAATTCAACAGTGAAAATCATAGCTTGGTGAAACTCATTTCAATTAAGCTGGGAGAACAAAGCCAAGGGTAAAAATTAGTATGGTCTAAGTTTTATGGGAAAGTAGATCCTTTCATCCAACCATATTACCTCTCTTGGCTTCATTTCCCTTTTCTTTGAGTGGAAGAAATATTAAGTGGAAAACATTTCAAAAAGACAACTCCAATTCGTTTCCATTATATTATGAATATAAGTACTTTAAATGACATGAATAAAACACTATAGACATTCAAGGGAAAAGAAATTATTTGTAACTGAAAAAAATTCAGTCTCAGTTAAGGCCTTATAGAGGAGAGAGCATTTCACTTTGGTTTTAGTAATGGGAAGTGGACAATTTAGGAAAATGCAGTGGTCATTGTAACCAAAATTACATGAACCATGAGCAAGAAGGCAGAGCACATGTTTAAGAAGCGGCAAATGGTTCAGAGCTGGTTCAGAAAAGCAATAGTTGACAAATTATTAAATATATCTACTTAAGGAGAGGACATGAATCTGTCATCTTTCTCACAAACAATGGGAAACTGAAATGTTTCTGACCAAGAGATAATTTGATGGAGTGAGGAATCTCTACCTTGAGACTATTGACATTTTAGGCTAGAAAGGTCTCTGCTGTGGGGAATATGCCAGGCAGTGGATATCCTATGCATTGTAGCACACAGCTTGTACCTACTAGATGTTCATAGTAACTTATCCCTCTCCTTCGAATTTGAAACTCAAAAATGGGTTAGGGATATAGCTAGCTCTGTGGTAAAGCTCCTGACAAGTGCAAGGCCTTGAATTCAATTTCCAGTGCTGCAAAAGTGTGTGTGTGTGTGTGTGTGTGTGCACAAAAGAAAGAGGTATGGGGTGAGTGTTCCTTCCAACTGAGGAGGGGTTGTGTTAGAGCATAGATTGGGGACACTAACCTGAAAGCTCTGTGTAAAAGATTGGAAGTATGCAGAGGTTATAGAGAGTGAGTATTAATCAGAATCCAAGGACAGGACTGCAAATTCAACAATAATACACAGCAAGTTCCCTATCATAAAAAAATGATCTATTTTAAAATGTCAGTATTTTTGAGTTCGAGAAACCCTCATTTAGGTAAACACCAGCTATTTACAGTTTAAATTCTCTTGGAGATAAATTCGACCTCTTTATGACTAGCCCAATTATGTCCTCAATTAAGAATGGTCATGCATGATTATTGACCTAGGAAGAAGCTCAAGACTGAAGGTTGGTCAGCTTTGACCTTTCAGGTATGCTAGCCTGGGAAAGCTGGGAAAGGCTGAGGAGAGATGTTACAAGGTATTTGAGAAGGAAGTGCTGATTTTTTGGAAGTGAGGAGACTATAGACTGTGAAAAAAATCTTTTAACTCGACTGGGTATAAATTATCTGACCCTTAATGTAAAGAAAATAAGTACCTGCCTAAAAGATAGGGCACTTGAAAAACATACAGTTCTAGAAATCCCTTAAGAAACAGCCAACTCACTATTATATTGCCTGTGAATTTAATGCACAGCCTCCAGTCCAACAAGATAGATTTGTTCAAGGACCTGTGTCCTCAGAAAATACTACAGTGAGCTAACATTGCACCTGGAGGTTTTCTGTAATTCATGCATGGGTGTCTTGTGAAGAAAAACATTGTGTAGCAGCATAGGAGGAGAGAAGAGTTTCTAACTGCAAATTAACTTTATGCAAAGTTTCTGGATGAGCCTTAAGATAAGTCTGTTTCTTTTTGTGTGCTTCTGTATCATTTCTAACACCCTATCTGTGAGTCACTCTACTCCAGCTTTGAATTTGCTGTGACAGGATCCCTCATAAAAGTTATTAAATCATCACTCAGCAGTTGGTCTGACATTTAATTCAAGATGTGTTGCTTTTATTCCAAGTTGCAAATCAAATTGGTTTGGAGTTTGACTCTGTTTCCTTTCATTCATCATTAAGTTATGTTATTACAGCTTTATTGTTTCAAGAAAAAATTGTTACTGACTGCCACTTACATTTACCACCATCCTTAGAACTCTGGTCTTATGCCCTTTAGGTGTTGTAAATAGGTCCTGATAAGGAATTACGAGCTATTTTCACAGTAACATGATTCAGGACAGGGAAGGCTAGCATTAGTGTGTACATCAGAGATAAGAGTCAGAGTATGACAGAAAGGTTTTGAGGGGCATGTTCAGAATTTCAGTATAGAAACCAAATGTGGTCACTGGGTCTTGTGGCATATGCCTGTAATCTCAGGACTTGGGAGGCTGAGGCAGGAGGATTGTCAGGAGTTTCAGGGCAGCCTAAGCTACATAATGAGTTAAAGACCAGCCTGAACTACATAGTGAGACCCTGTTTCAAAGAAAGAAAGAAAAGGTTGGAACTTTGGGTGCTCGGAGAACAGGCAGCCTACTCGCCACCCTGGTAAGCAGCCTATCAAGCCACTGGTGCACCAGGGCGAGAACTATCAGCGATTCCTGAGCTCTGCATCATGTTGAAACTTTGGGCACTGGAAGAACAAGCAGCCTACTCGCCACCCTGGTAAACAGCTGGGGGCCTGCTGGTGCACAGGCTAAGGATCAGACATTGATCCATTCTCCCCCCACCATTAGCAAGTCAGCACCAGTGGTCTGAGTATCTCTTGGGAGGATGAATGTATGCATTGTGGCAAGTAAGGGGGATTTCCTTCTACCATCTCTTTGAAGGCAAATATTTTTATCACTGTTTTACTTAGTTTTGATTAATGGTACTGCTCTATTCAATATTCTGTTTTTATTTATAAGTTCAATATTTCCTTCCATTTTCTGCTACCTGATTGAAAGGACAGCTAATGTGAACAGAATGGGATGTACTATTGTACCTGCTGCTTGTGTCCTGGTGACCTGCTGTGAGGTTCTGTGGTAGTTTCACTGCACTGGGGTTGCATGGGTTTGTTCTGTCTTGTTCTGCTGTATTTTGTTACCTTAAAAAAGAGTAGATAACAAAGTAACAAAATACCTCCAAAAAACTCCCAGCTCCACCAAAGCTGATCCATGGAGCATGGATGAGGAGAAACTCAAAAACAAGGCAACAGAATTATATAAGGTGATTAAAAAGTAAGTAACAACAAGAAAAAGTCAGCAAGGTACTGAGCAACCTGAAACAGGATATAAATGAACAGATAATGGATCATTGAACTTCTTTGCAGTCTCACTGTTTGAAGTCCACTTTGTATTCTTTAATTTTGTAACTTTAACAACTATGTCTAAGAAGACAATATGTAATTTATCAACTAGTGATTTCTTACTGCTTATATTTTTTCTAAAATTCTGTATTGTTTCTACCCCTTTTTCTATTTTGCTTTTTTCTCTTTAAACAAAATTTAAAAAAGAGAAAAAAGAAAGAAAGAAAGAAAGAAAGAAAGAAAGAAAGAAAGAAAAAAAGAAAGAATAAGACAAGACAAGAAGTAAACAAAGAGTGCTAGAGAACTATTGCAAAGGAGTCTTCTTTAGAGAAAGAGTGACGCAATGTTGCAATGGAAAGTCATACACTAAGAGTGATCTAAGTCTATAATCATTTCATGGTATCCCAAGCCCCTAAAAGTTGAAAGAAGAGATAGGAAAGCAGAGATAAAATGAGCAAACTATGGTAACTAATGCCTCCCAAACTGATTGGGATGAGATGAAATATAATGAAACTGTCAAGTATGTGGAAGTTTGATTTGACAGAACTGTTACCAATAGTAAAGTTCTGGGTGCTCACTTTCAGAAAAATACTTGTGACTTAAGTTCTATAGTAAGAATTTCTGAATATTGTGTGGTAACAGAAAGTGGTAGGGTAAGAGCCATAATGGAGCTTAAAGCTTTAGAGTAGGGCAAGAAAGAATGACACTGTTTGAAGAATGTAGATAGTTCTAGACTGAAGATAAAAGACTTTCTCTAAAAATATAAGATGCAAGCTCTAGAAATTCTTGGAATCAAAAGATTGGAGAAATATTGCAGGTACAATGCAAAGAGAAAACTATTGACATTTATTGTTCATCTAATATATTTCAATAACTAGAAAGTGTGAGAGATAATGCTCTGGGCAAAATAAGACAAGGAGCGATCTTAAGAGTGGAGGAGGAAATACAATGAGAACTTGATCATCTCCTCCAACTCATCAATGCCTCTACTGCAAAGGCACACATCAGATATACCCAAAGTAGCCTTCACAGCCTTCACCATACCAAGGAAGGGTGTCCATACCAAGGGAGGGTGTCCATACCAAGGGAAGGTATCCACACCAAGGGAGGGTTCCATAGTGGTCCTGAGACACCCATAAATCCTTTAGAATTCAATGGAGTAGAACATGAGAGGAAGGAGTACAGAGTGCAAAAAACAGAAGGAGACTACAGAAGAGAAAATGTAGTAACAGAAGAAAATTACAACACTAAGATCATAGTACCTTGGAACTACAAAGTGAGGCATATTGAACTCTTTAACAGACATCCTCCTAAAGAGCAGTTTATTTTTTTCCAATGCAGATTCAGCTTAAGAAAGCCAACTGTTCTTCCCATCACAGAAGTACAATCGAAGTTCATAAAATTAGGTTACACACTATCTCCCAGACTGCTATTTGGTGCATATGGTCTGTGGAGGGTGTTGCTATTTGCTGATATGGGATATTTTTGCCATGGGGATCTGAATTTTATGACCACAGGAGCAGTAGGAGTTTGGGCAAAACTGGTGGTCCCATCTGTTCAGAGATGATTTTAGACTTTAGTCATTAGGGCTTCCCTAAGTAGCAATACAAAAACATTTCCATGCAGCCAAACTAAATGAGCATAGAACTTTCTCTACTAGATTCCAGTAAATACAGATGAATAATCTTCAAAGATAAAGCAAAACCAATGAATTCAAGAGCAATTGCCAAATTCCTACCACCTCCACCTTGGCCTCGAGTAAAATGACAGCCAACGCTTCAAGAACAGCTCTCTTCTCACACACCAGGCTGGGTGTAAGTGTCACCAGCAGCCCAGATTGGAGGCCCAGAATATAGTGAATATTCTAGATGCCTGCCAGGCTCTCTTGGGAAAAAAACAGAGAGAGAGAGAGAGAGAGAGAGAGAGAGAGAGAGACCCTCTGAAAACTTCAGTTATGCAGGCAAACATATCATTGATAATCATCACTGACTATTTGACCTAATCTGATCTACAAGGGAGGCATAAAATTCTGGTTTCCCAAATTCATCTTGGTCTAACCCAATGTTCTGAGGGGTAAAGGAAGGCCAGGGTACTTAAAGTCAGGGTTGCATGCAGTCAACCACTCAGGACAACAAAGATGCTCCAATCTGATTTTTCTCTTTCATATGAACCTCTGCTGGCTTCTGTGTTCTCTCTTTCACAGTAGTCTACTCTCATGCTATAGAGAGTACTTTTTCCTGTTTTACTTGGCCCAACCTTGCTTTAAAGAGCATGTTTCTCACTCTGCAAAGCATGTTTCTTTTCCTACTTTTAGTAAATATAAAACTTCACAAAAGTCCCTTTGCTAAGCAAACTGAGTCCTTCAATTGAAATATGTGCTTCTGAGATCACCTCATGTTTGTCAACTTGTATTTCTTTTTTATTTTATTTCTTCTATAACCAGCTTATTTTAATCATTCTGCTTATCTTTTTCTTTCAAGGGGAAATTTGTGTCTCAGGCCAAATTAAATTATGTTTCTTGGTCTTTCTCCACATTGAGCCTATGTATTCCTAACAAAAATTCCATGTCACCATGTGTTGGTCTTCATATAGTCCATTAACTATACCAGCAGCAGTCTTTCAAAGATAGGGCAAAACACAGCTAATAAAATGCTGGACCTTTTTGATGCAGCAGAGGCTCTCTAGAGCACTTGGCTTCTAAGAAATTGGCCCCTCTCCTCTAACATCTGCTTAATAGCCCTCTGCCTACATCCACTTGAACTTTCTCAGCATGAAACCAATAATTGAAATAGTAATAGCTGACATCAATCAAGTGCCTCTACATGCCAGGTGCTGGAGTGAGCTCTAAACAAGTTGTTCTCAACATACCAGATAAGTGAAAGGGTGGCAAAGATAGAAGTAGGACAAGTAAACAGACTATTAGTGTGACAAGTGTTATGATAATGAGTGCAACTAGGATATAGATGAGGGACATGAAATCCAGTTTAAAGGAGGCAAAAAAGATTTTAAGGAAGAATTAGATGTTAGGCAAGGAAAGGGAGAATAGTCTTGGAAAAGGGAGTAAGATCTGCAAAGTTGTCGAGGAACATGATATTTTCAGGGTTGAGAAAGAGAAGTAGATAAGAATGATGGCTATGGTCCATGTAGGCCTTGCTATAGAGTCTAGACTTGATCCTGAATGCACTGGGGAACTACTGCTAGAAAAGAAGAATGTCATCAGATTTCATTCTAGAAATATCTCTTTGGCTACAGAATGAGAGGTAAAACAAGGGGGCAGGAGGCAATAGCTTTAGAAATAAGGGGAGAGAGACAACCAGGAACTGTGTTCAGTAATCCAGATGAGAACTTATATTAAGGGAAAATGGATAAATTCTAAAATTCTTTTTGTGTGCTTTAGTATTATAAAATTATTTAGTGCTTTTGATGATAACACAAATTTGAACTCATGTCATTATGGTTTTGTGTTAAATAGATATGTCTCAGTAAACTATGTGCTCCTTGAACAAAATACCCTGATGTCTTTGCATTTTTATAGGGCCTTATTCAGTATTTTGTACATAGCAAATATCTAGAATATGTTAATTAAATGGTTATTAGCCATATTTTGCATAATCCTCAAATACGTAAGAATGCTTGAAGGCCAGATCCAGCAAACTGACCTAACTCAGGATTCAGGAGTGAGTGATGCCTCATTCCAGCCATTGTTTTAGCCCCATACCATCAGTGCCAGTTTTGACCATTAGCTATTTCCATCCATGCTCCATCAGCCAACAAGTATACACTATAAAGTCAAGTCCTGGATCTGATATCCCTGAATAATAACAAATGCCACAAATAATGCCAACCAGTATAACTCACAAGATACTTTTTCATCCAACATCTCATTTAATCATCTTTTGTCTGTTTTATTTCTTCATCAATTCCCATCCAGATTCATTTATTCTACAAGAAGGAATTGAAATATATGGCCAAGAATCCTACTTGGATACTGGAATCAGGCCTTGTGTTAGGCTGAGAAGTCAGCATAGTACTTGGAGGATTCTGGTATGAGAATTATGGAGACTGTGTTTGAAAATAATGTTCTGTCACAAACTCAAGCTCTGGGCAAAACATTCAATTAGGTACAATGAAAATGATACCACTCATTTCACGGAGCAACTCAAAGGGTCAAATGACATGATACATATAAAGCACTTAGCACAGAACCTAGAATAATTAATAATTCCACTTCTTTTTCTCAGATAAACACTCTGCCCTATCCACAGAAATGTCTGGAAGAGTTATAATATATTGATTCAAAGGTTTTGCTCCAAATCTACAAGACTAATATTTCTGAGGAAAGTGCCCAGATGACTTTTATTTACAGTCTAGTAGGAAACCTCTTGAACTGGACCATATCATTAGCTCAAAATGGTCTATTGTTTACTGAAAAATGGGAGGGAATTATCATTTATTGAGAGTCTATTCCACACTTGATGCAATATTCAGGTCTTTCACTTGTGAGATGAATATGTATCTTTCTCATTCTTTCTCTCAGTTCACCTGGATGGGGCTTGGTGACAATGGTTTAGAAAAATCATACAGCACATAACAGACATAGTTTCACCCTTTAACTCTAACCATGCCATGGAATTGCCTGTAAGTTTGAAATTTTCCCTGGTTTTCCTCTTTATTGCTGCCTTTCAAACTCACTTCACTTTATTAATTAAACTTCTGGCTGAGTCTAACCTATAATAATAACAATAGCAGTCATAATATCAGTTACTGTTATTGTTTATTGGATGCAGGCCATGCATGAAATGTGTTAAGTGTATCACTTTGCTTCATAACGTATTACAGTATTATCTTTCTCATTTACAATAAATTCTTCTATTAACCAAAGGCTTAAAATACAGTATCACTCTATAATAGATAGGGAAAGATGAATGCACAATGAAGATGAAGGAGGAAAAGGAACCCAGTAGTGGGGTTTACTGAAGAAATTGAAGGAAATTGTGATTCAGATTTTTTAGTAGGAGGGTCAGAAACAAGACAGAAAACAGCAGTGGCAAACAGAAAAAATTTACCTGACTTTACTGCCATCGTGTGGTCATCTGCTATATAGACAATGGGCTCACGTTATTAAGCCTACTAGACTTTCAGCAGGGCACTAGAAAAAGAAGGAAAACGGAGGACCTGACCTTGAGGCATTTGTAATAATCTTTCCTTTCTCCAGAGTCACCAAGTTGGAAGTTATCACCTATTCCAGGGATCAGCTATTCCAGGAGTGAACACCCTTGTCCTGTGTGGACTATTTCAGGAAACAGAGAAATGCTTGCAATCATTTATTTCTATTCAAAATGAAAATAGTTTCATGTCCCATGGGGTGGATAAATTGTCACTACTCAGTATTTTGAATAAAAGTGATCAGTGAAAAAAAGCTGCCAGATTGCCTTTCTAATCCTTTCCCCCTTTCATGTGTAAAGCATTGTTTTCATAAAGCACTTTTAAGGTACATTTTCATTTCATAGTCAAAACAATTTCTGAATGTTATAGAGAAATAGGGTTAAAGAGCTAAAATAAATTGTCTGTGGTCACAGAACCATCCTACAATTTGTTCACTCCATTCAATAAAACATTTAGACAGTGTCAAGAGTATATGAGGTGCCAAACATATCCAGTTGAATTAAGTTGCTTCATGACCCACTGATTGCTTCCTATCTCCTCCAGCTTAGCCCAGCTTCTCCTATAGATGGAGACTCCTCTCTTTGTGGGTCTAAGCAAGGAACTAAATTTTTTTTCTAAATTTTTATCTATTTTTAAAAAATTTATTAATATATGCTCACAATTAATGAATATATTCATCATGGTGAGTTGGTACATGTATGTAACTCATCTTGATTATTTTTACATCCTCTTCCCTTCCCCTCACTCCTCTTTCTCTCCATCTCTTGGTCCCCTTCCCTTTTTTAAAAGAAATAAATTTAAGCAACATCTGAGCCATCAGTTTTCTAGGATGGACTATGAGAACATTCTGGCTGATGCTGTTGTTAGAGGTGAGTGGCTTTGGACAATCTCTGTGGTCAATTCCTGGTGCCCCACTGGGTGAGTCCTCTTTCCTGAATAAAGATGCCTTAAGTAGACTGATTTTTTTTGATATATTTGATGTGTCTAACATTGTTCTAGGTAGCTGAGTTAGTTAGAATCATATATAGGCAGTTAGACAAGGCCAGGTCCTCAAAGGAGCCAGTACAGAAGACCAGATACCTTGCAACCTTGGAGGAGGCAGACACCTGTGCTGCTGGCCAGATATCAAAATAAAAGGCAAAACAAATGCAACCATACCCTAACTATAAACATTAACAATTGATATTCTAAATAGGTATCCCTATCACCTTGAGGAAGCCAGAAGCCACTAATCCAACCCTCTACAGGCAAAGGTTTCTTGTCTGCTTGCTATGTGGCTTGCTTTCCTATTGGATCCCAATTTAATCAATCTTTCCTGAGCAATTATGCTTGTAATCTTATTGTTTGACCATACTTCTGTCCCACCTCACGCCCACCTGCCTTTCAAGTTCCCACTTTTCTCCATTTTGATCTACCTCACAGTGTGGTTTTGCTCTATAAATATCTCTAGAAAAGACAATCTTTGGCAACCCACTTGGGACTCCTCCTATCTTTCTCTTAGACAAAAGCTTTCTATCTCTCAATAAATATATTCTGCTCTTAAACTCCATTGTTCCTAAAATTCATTCTTCAACTATATAGAACATGAATTCTTACCAGAAATATAGTAGGTTGGGAGTTTCATTCCCCTATATCAACATGATGCTTTGGTATATGTGTAGTGAAATGATTACTACAGTCAAACAATTTAACAGATCATTCTCCTACAATAGCTACCCTTGTGTGTGTGCGTGTGTGTGTGTGTAAGAGTACTTGAAATCTACTTTTCTGCTTTTTAAGAACAAAATGGATAAATATGAAAGCAAATTGATGTACTCACAAAAAGAGTAAGTAGGTCAAACTGAGAGCTAGCAGATATTGGCACCTCTTGTTACTCATCCATTTACTTAAATGCTTTCTATGTAAAAATATAGAAACCAAGATTTGGAGTGGAATGTGCCCAAGTAAACTAAGAAAACTAAAACCCAGATATCTTCATATCCCTGGAAGACCTGTTTCTACTACATTCTGCTGTCTCTTTGTGGACATAAGAATGGGTTAAGCCTCCCCATTGTGCTCTGTTGAACACAAGAGACTAAGCATAAAGAACTAAACTGACAAAAATGCTTAGGAAATGCCTAGAAACTGCATCCTTAAAGGTCAGGCCACAAGTCAACATAAAATGCTTTGAACTGGCAAGAATGAGAGGAAATGATGGGACACAAAGGAAATAAGCCTCACAAAGAGGAAACACAGGGACCATATTTATGGCTTTTGTGAAGCCTTGATTGTAGTCCTTCACTAAGAAGCTGCACCACAGCTCTTCCCTGGGAAGAGCGCTTCCAGGGTTCTTCTCTTTTCCCTAGCTCCCACTACTTTTGAGGCCAATTAGAGGTTTGGTGAAGGATGGCGGGAAGATGCAGTTAAACAGAGCAATTTAGCATTGGACTTCTCAGGAATTCACTTATGTGGGAGTGTTATGGTAGATCTAAAATGGGCTCCAAACCCTCATGGGTTTGGAAGGTGATTTGATTATGGGTACAATATAGCTTCATTGTAGTAGGGAGATAGGATTTGGTTGGAGGACAGAGGTCACTGGGGGCATGGCCTGAAAGGGTATATGTCTGCCCCTATCTGTCTGTTTCATGGACACCATAAAGTGAGTAGCTATTCATTTTCCATGCCTTCCTGCCATAAAGCCACCTAACTATGGACTGAATTGAGAGCCAAAATATAAGTCTTCTTTAAACTGTGGGTGTCAGTTATTGCTCCTCAATAGTGGAAAAGTGACTAAGACTGAGCTCAAAACCATGAAATATTCATTTGAGAATTACAGCCCAGTAAACAACAAACAAAGCTACTTTCTCAGTTAAATCTTTCCTTTACTTCATAAAATTAAAGTGCAAGAAAGACATTGTACCTGACTTTCCCCTTTTTGGTAAATAAGCAATTTGCTTAACAAACAGCTATGACATTAGCATTGATCAGCATCTACAGAGTATGTAAGAGTCAGGAAGCTAATTTCAGATCACTAGTTGTGGGGACTTGAGAAAGTCATTTGGCCTTATTGGGCTCAGTAGCTATAACTAAATCCATTGACTGATCTATAAAGTTCCTCCCACTATAAATTTCACTGGAAGTCTACAGTTATTTTTTTCTGACTTTCTGTTTTAAATATTTGAATAGTTTCTCTTGTAGGTAAAAATAAAGTCAGAATCAGTTTCTTAAAATGTTCATCTGAAGATCATAGTGAATGAGACTGAGTTGAGTGATTTAAGAACAGGCATCAGGGCTGTACTATGACAGAAGGGGAGATGGAAGACAGACAGGGATACAGAAGAAGAAATCTTAGTAATAGGAGAGGCAATGGAAAGAAACTAGATTTTTGGGAGGCAACAGGTTTAGAATTTCTTTTGCAATTATGTTTTTGTTTTCAGGACTGTGTCTTCCCCAACCTCCCTCCATACCCCTGAAACACACACAGTCCCTTTCTATTAAGAAAGGTGAATGAAATAAGAAGTGTGTAAGAAGTAAGCACTGCATAATATCAGAACAAGGTATCAGATAGACTATATATGATATAGAACAAAAAAAAGCCTTTATCTTTAGATGTGATCAGGTTAAGCAGGAAAATTTAAATATCTTTATCCATGTAAATTTAGTCTAGAAACACTTTAAAATTTCCCATATGTATCCACTCCCCTGGAAACTTCTTCCACAATGCTATCAGCCTATCAACTAATCTTATTTATTTTTACTCTCATTATAATAAAAAGCTGAAGGTGGGAGTAAAGAAATAGAATGCAAAATTGAGTAGTTTCTATGATGTTTCAGACATTCGTTTGTGGAAATAGTAAAACGGTACCATAGAGAAAAATTATCAAATTGCTGAAGACATTCCCTCACCAGTGGAAAAACAACTGTCAATATAGCACATGCAGGTGATAACTAGGAGATGGGATCCACTCACTCTTCTACCTTTAATTTGCTGTGTGACATATAAGTCGTCTTACGTCTCCATGACTCAGAAGTTCCTTACTATAAGAACAGCATATTACTATTAGCTATGCATGAATTTTTGAGGAACAGATTAAATTATACTCATGAGAACATGTTTTAAATATGGTTCATTGATAAATGGTGCAGGTCTTAGCCAAAAAGTAAGCACTATTGATAATACCATGGTTTCAAGAGCTTGCATAAAAACCACTATGTCCCATTAGAAGTATTTATCTTCTTTTAAATTCTTAATGTGGCCCTACTGGGTGTCCCTGTCTATTAACCACTTCATATGAGGGAATTCCCTAGTGTTCTGTGGATTTAAGACAATTTTAAAAGTCTTGCCAAAGTTAAAATATGAGTATTATAAAATTTGTTGAGTTTTTGTTGATTAGTTGTTCCTTGGATTTCCTTATAATATAATGAAATAAAACTTCATTGCACTTTCACTAGCTCTTGACATTTTTGTATTAATTTTTCTGTACTACAGGACCATCCCCATTTGAACTCAAGCATTTGGCCATATTAGAAGAAGCCTCTCTTCAGCTTGCCTGTTCCTCCAAGTATTGCTTAATTTCTCTGCCCTCTTTCACAGTAAGACATTTTCTTTGTAGTGCTAACAATCAAACCCAAGCCCTTGTGTATGTTAGGCAAACGTTTTAGCACTGAGTTACATTGTTGGCTTGACAGCAAGACACTTTGAAAGAACTGAATGTACACACTATCTTAATTTTGCTAATTTCATAATATCTCTAATACCTAGTCTCTCAAAAATGTTTACCTTTGGCCAACTCTGGTGGTTACTTCTCTATCCTTATTTAGTAATTCACAATAGCAGTAAACACAATTGACTATACCCTCTTTGACATACTCTCTTTATCTTAGTTCCAATGATCTCACACTCTTGGTTTTTTTATGTCTTTTCAGCAGTTTTTTTGATCTGTTTACTATTTTCCCCTAATAAGGATCAAAACATTTGAGAGTATACCATCTCAGCTGGATGTAGTGAGGCACATTGGCAATCCCAGGATTTGGAAGACTAAGACAGGAGAATCACTGTGAGTTCAAGACTCACCTTGACTACATAATAAGTTCAAAGAAGCTTGAACCACATAGCGAGAACTTGTCTCCAAAAATTAAAAAATAAAAATAAAATAAAATGCAAGCATAAAACCTTGAGTCTTCCCACCCAATATGGTAGTCACTGGTCACACTGGGACTATTACATGTAAATCAATAAAACTAAGTTGTATTAAGAAAAATAGATATTTATTTATTAAAAATTAAAATTAATAATTTAATCTCTTAGTCCCACCAACCACATTTCTATTGCTTAATAACAACATATGACTAGCAACACATTGGATAGCAAGACACAAAACAATAGCATCATTGCAATGTCTTCTGTTGATAGTGCTGTCTAGGATTAGCCTTCTAGGATTAGAGTCTTGGTTCTGCCACTCCATCAATCGATTGACCATAAGCATCAGTTGATTGACCATAGGCAAGTTACTTAAGCTTTCTTGACCTTGATTTTCCTATCTTTGAAATGAAGCTACTGGACCTGTAACCAGCTCAGTCTGGGAGGCAGCAGCCAGTCATGTCCCCATGCATACACCAGCGACCATCTGGGATGCTTCCCACCAGTAGCCACTGTGGGCTGGGAAAAGCAGCAGCAAGCTCCTTATGAGCAAATCCAGTGGCCACCATCAAACACTCACAGCCAGCACTGGCCAGGAGAACCAATCAGCCATGTTTTGGAGAAATTGTAGCCAATATGGGAAGTGCCTAGGACCCCACTATCCACTTATCTGGAAGAACCCAGGAAAAGGTTAAGACAAAGAATCAAAAGACATTCTCTAGCCTCCAACCCACGTGGAGTAAGTCCAGGAGATATAAACATAGAAGACATTGGGAGTCACAAACCTGAAATTTCTGAAGTGATGATGACTGAGGTAAAGAAACAACTTCATAAGTCTATAAAAGAAATTAGAACAGAAATATTATCTCAAGTAAATGAAGAAATGAAAAGCATCATAAAAGAACTGTTGAGCACCTCTAAAGAAGACATAGATTAAAAAATAGAGGATCATAGGAAAATGAAGGAAACCTTGAATGAACAATACAAGAAAGATTTAGAATGCATGAAACAGATTCAAAGATATATCCAAGAAATTAAAAACTACATTGAAAGCTGGACAAACTGCTTGAAAAAAAAACTGAACATAAACTTTCAGAGATTGAACACAGGTAGTGATTGTGAAAGAAAAGATCTAAAAATAACAAAGAACCAGGAAATAATAATTAAATGGCTCCAAACCAGGCAAAGAAAAATAACATAAGAATGACAGGTGTCAGTGAAAAAGAAGAGGTCAACACAAATGACATAAAAAGTCTATTTACAAAAAGGACTAGCAGAAAACTTCCAAAGCAGGGGAAAAGGATGTGACATACCGATAAGTGATGCATATAGTGTTCCAGCTAGGCATAATTAAAATAAACATAATAATCAAGATTCCAGAAATTTAGCACAAGATCAGAATACTAAAAGCTGTTAGAGAAAAGAAATAGATCACCTATAATGGAAAGCCCATCAGAATCATGGCAGACTTCTCAATGCAATCAAATCAAGAAGACATTGATGTATTTAAAGTCCCAAAAGAAAACAAATTCCAACCCAGATTGATGTACCTTGAAAAACTATCTTTTAAAATTAATAGTGAAACAAGATACTTCCATGACAAACAACAGCTGAGGGAATTCATGACCACCAACCCAGTGCTACAAAGAATACTGAAGGACATTCTAGAAAGAAATAAAAATGACCATGGTTCCAGGAACAGCAGCAGAAAGGGATTGCCAGGTGGGGCAAGCAGTTGAATGGAGGGGAAAGGTAGCCAGCTAACGTCAGAAAAATAGCAAGGCAGAGATCAACCAGTGCATGTTGGCCATAACTATTAATGTAGATAGCCTCAATTCACCAATAAAAAGAAACACAGCAAAATAGATCAGGAGATAGGATCCATCAATATTCCTCATACAACAAACACATTTAACTCAAAAAGAAATTCCTAGACTGAAAGTCAAAGGAGAGAAAACAATGCTCTATGTGACAGGGAACCAGAAATTGTAGGCGTAGCTTGCCCATCAACTGCAGAATGGATATGGCATTTTTATACAGTGGAAAGTTACTTAGCTATAAAGAAAGATAACTTTGAGATTCTTGTAGGTAAATGGATGCAAGTTGAGATCATGCTCATGGATGAAATGCTGAATGTTACATTGTCTCTCTAGTATAAAAAATTTAAGGAGTTAGTGGGATCCAAAATGTGTAATAGATATTGTGAAAGTGAAAAGGGAGGAAATGTCTAGAAGACAGTGGCCATTGTTAATTTATTATCTTGTTTTGAATCCTCATATTGTTTTCATTGTGCTGTTTGGTTTGGTTTTGTCTGATTTTATTATATTTGATGGCATGGGCAGCTACTTCAAAAATAACAAAATAAATTATGGTAGCCATTATTGATTTCCTATTATCTTGTTTTGAAGCCCTGTATTGCTTTCATTATCTGTTTTTATTGATTTTAGTCTATTTTGTTTTGTTTAACTTTATTATGTCTGATAGTATAGGCAGGTACTTTGAAGATAACAAGAGTCATTATGGCAGCCATTGTTGATTTCCTATTATCTTGTTTTGAAGTCCTGTATTGTTTTCATTGGTTTTATTCTGTTATGTTTTGTTTGATTATATTATGTCTAATGGCATGGGCAGTTATTTTGAAGATACTAAGAGTCATAATGTTAACCATTGTTGATTTCCTTTTATCTCTTTTGAAGTCCTGTATCATGTTCATTGTTTTGTTTTGAATGACTCCATTCTATTTTATTTAATTTGATTTTATTCTCTTCAAAATAAAAAAGAAGAAATAGAGCTACCATGATTTGGATATAGTTAACTTTATAAAAATGTTGGTGTGTTAGAAGTGTGGTCCCCAATGTGGCATTGTTGAGGTGATAGATTCTCCAAGAAGTGACATCCTATAAAAGGTAATTAGTTCATGAAGGCTCTATCTTTCTCAATGAATGATTTAATGATGTCTCACAAAACTGGGTCAGTTCTCTCAAGAGGGAATTAATTTCCAAGACAGTGGCTTGTTATAAATGAGCAAGCCTGGCTTCTTGATGCTCAATTAAATAAACAAACCAAATATTCACAGATTAGTACTTCAAAGGAAACCAAAAAGATGCTATTACACAAGATATGATGGTAGGAGATATTTGGGGTTCTGATATTTAAAGTGGACGATATTAGGCAACCAGCCAAAGTCAAATAACAACCAAGAAGCATTTTGTTCAGATATTCTAATTCTGTATAAAAATCTACATGAAGACAAATATGACAAGTGGTATAAAGAACGATACAGCCTCATGAAAACTTACACCAAATGATTTGTGGTTTCAGTGTAAGGATCATAAACGTCTTATTCTTCTTGCAGGGTACTGACAGCAAATAAAACAAACCTCATAGAATCATTTCAAGAGGTAAATATGATGATGAATATAAAGTACAAAGCACAATCACCATATTAAATGTATGCAACACTTGTAACCTATAAATTCAAACTAAGGTATCCCTGTTGGAGAGACAAGGAGGTGTAATTGGGGCAGTGTGTGCAAAATAATTCAGTCATATTGCTAAGGTTTTATTTCTTTTTCTTTTTTTTTTGCCTTTGAAAAATTTATTGAAATCCTCCAGTGTATTACTGCTAGAAAATAGGGTCTTTGGAAGGAAATTAGGCCAGGAGGTGAAGTACTCATGACTAGGACCAGTGCCTTATCAAGAAGCTATCATCTTCTATGAGCCCTCTGAGAGTTCAATGAGAACTTGTCAGTCTACAGCCCCTAAAATGACCCCTCAAGAGCCCAGCCATGTTGGCAACCTGATCTCAAACTTGTACCTTACAAGAAATAATTTCTATCATTTATCTAATTTCTTTTTAAAGTTTTATTTCTTAGCCTGGGGTTAAAATCCTAGCTCAGTCACTCAGTAGAGTGACTTTAACTCAATAAATGATAGGAATGGGTGTTCATTGTGTTATTTCTCATCTTTTAAAAATAGTAAGGTTATCATGCAGTAATTTTTAAAGTAATTAACATGATTCCTGTCTCTGTTGCTTTCCTTGTTGCTGAGACACAATGTCCAAATCCTGCAAATTAAAGAATGAGAGATTTATTTTGACTCACATTTTCATCTGTAGTTGACTGGCTCCAAGACAACACAGCCTGGCACATGAGGCATGGCAGATGAATAACTACTTATCTCCTAGTGTCAAGGAAACAGAAAAAGAAAGCATGAGCCAGGAAAGGTCATACCCCAAGTAACCTGTCTCTTCATGTCAGACCTTACCCTATAACACAAATCAGCTATAATGCCCCCATAATATAATCACCTGACTATCCTGCCTGCAATGACATGATATAAATGATAACATGCCTGTACATGTTAATAAATGAAAACATTTATTATTGCATAATAATTATGGCACCTATGTAGTGGTTGGGAACTAGACCATAGAGTTGCCTGTACCTGGATTTGAATCCTGATTCTACCAATGCCAGTCCCTGAGTTCATGAGCAAGTTGATTACTACCTTTTCAAAACCTTTTCCTTTCATTATTTTCTGCCTATCCTCAATGGTTAAGTAGATAATATATAGTGCATAGTAAATGTTCAAATCATCTTCATAATTATTGTTAACATTGTTTTGTTCTCTTCCACCCTTGTTCAGAAAAAAAAAACTAAATTAAGGACTAGTCTTAGTGTTTCTCCTTGGGCAAATGAAGAAAGAGTGCATTTACTCAAAACTAGGCCCTCAAATACAAGCAGCACAGGGTTCTTTGATAGCAAATCTGTCTGCAAGTGTGGGATGAGCTTCTAGGAGGCACTTTGACTACAAGCTAAGACATGATGATTTAGATTTCCAAGATACAACTGAGCATGGTGGTGCATGCCTGTATTCCCAGCACCCAAGAGGCTAAGGCAAGAGGATCATTGTAAGTTTGAGAGCAGCCTTGGCTACAAACTGAGTTAAATGGCAGCCTGAATTGCATAATAAGATCCTGTCTCAAAAAGACAAAAATAATTAAATAAATAAATTTCCAATACATTATATTCAGAGTACTCAGGCCTCAAAATTAAAGTAAATGTAAAAGAAATGTTTGACAGATTAAATATTTTGAAGGACTCTATTGTAAACTAGATACAATTACCTCTTAAAGTTGTTTTAAGAGAAGGATGCAGATCAGTGGCTGAGTACTTCCCTGGCATGTTTGAGACCTTGGGATTAACACCCAACATCCAAAAAAGGAAGTTGCTTTAATTAAATATATTGTTTTAAATACTAAATGAAAATGAAGTGAAACTTAATCCTCCTCATAACTTTGAACTATAGATTAAACCAAGATAGCATTGTGAAAGAACATAAAATGTTGATGATCCCCCAAACTGAACCAATGATGAGGCAACAGAAAAACACACACTGTTTATTATAGAAAAACTTAGAAGAGATTCTTTGGAAGGCATTTAATTCATTAGTAACTTTTGAAAGAATATGTAAGATATATGTAACTGCTAATACTCATAGGGATGTGTCCAGATATACTTGGCAACTTATAGCACATACATAAGATTGGCCACTGAAATAGCTTTTGGAAAAAACAAAAACTAGAAGCAACCTAAATATGCATAAATAAATAGAAAATTGATTAAAATATATGATTCAGTCATTTTGCAACTATTCTGTACCTACTAATTGGGAACATTCAAGCATTCACTAGGGAGGTAGTAGTAAACAGACATTTCTATGCAGCCAAACTAAATGAGCATAGAACTTTCTCTACTAGGTTCCAGTAAATACAAATGAATAATCTTCAAAGATAAAGCATTCAAGCATTCACTAGGGAGGTAGTAATAAACAGACAAAAATCCTTTCCCCCACGGAGTGCATACTATTCCTCAAAAGGAGAAATACACCATACCTAAATTGTAGGAAGAAGATCTATATATATACCGCTCCAAGATATATGGGTAAGTAAAAATCTCAAAGAGAACAGTATAGCTAGGTAGATAGCTATCTAGCTAGATTCCAGTTGGAAACAGATTTTCTTTTTGTAAGAGGGATCAAACTCATGACCTCATACTTGTCAAGCAGGTGCTTATGTCACTGAGCTAAATCCCTGGCCCAGACATATTTTTATAGTTATTAAAAATTCTGGTGAATATAAAAGAAACAATGATCACTTTGGAGAGTTAGGATTGAGGTTAGGAAAAAGACTGATTTTGAATTTTAAACTTTAACATATGTATTATTTTATAATATATATTAATTGTGTTTGATGAAAAATAACATATATATATATATATATATATATATATATATATGGATATATGTGGTTCAGGATTTTTTGGTTACTCAGTGCTGCCTAATAAAATCCCCTTGACCATAACAGCTTAAAACAACCACCATTTTATTGTATCTCTCTATTCTGTGGGTCATCATTTAGGAAGATATTTCTAATCAACAAGGCATTGCACTTACTAGAGTCATTTAATGGCTAGTTCTAAAGGTCTAGAACAGATTTACTCACATGTCTGGTGCCTTGGGAAGAATTCCTGAAAGGTTGAACTCAGCTGAGGCTCTCCCTGTCTCCAAGTATCTCTAGAAGTTTTTCTATAGTCTGTCTCTCTATCAAAGTAGTCAGACATTTTATAAAATGGCTCAAAACTCCAAGAAACAAAGAAAGAAGCTGCAAGTTCCACACTGAGTAGGCCTAGAACAAGCTTGATGTCACTTCTGCCATACTTTATTTAACTTCTCTGAAGAAGTGAATTATACTATTGTCAAATATAGCTTGACTATCCCTGAAATCTGAACACCTGAATGCCCCCAAATCCAAAACTTTTAGAGCACTCATATAACACTTCAAGTGACAAATTTCTATACCTGAGAAGAAGTCAGAGTCAAAAAACACAAGCAAACTAAAAATATTCTATAAAATTATTTCAAGCTATACGTAAAAGTTGCATACTAAACATAAATGAATTTTTTTGTTTTTAAGGTTGGGTCACAACCCTAAGATCCCAAACTATCTCTCTCAGTCCCTGTCTGTCTTTCTCCTCTATCTATCTATCTATCTATCTATCTATCTATCTATCTATCTATCATCTATCTATCTATCTATCTACCTATTCCAAAATAATTCTGGCTAAAGCATTTTGGACAAGGAAATCTCTATTTGACCTCTTAGTTAGATCCATTTATTTAGGTTAAAGCCATTATAAGCCAGCTCAGATTTGGGGTGCAAAGATTGGAGATAGAATTAGCCTCTGTTTGGGAAAAAGAGTCTAAAAAATTGTGGCTATCTTTAATCTAATGAAGACACCAAGACAATTGCCTTAAAGATATATCATTAATCATTCAAATCAGGACTAAAAAACAGGACTACAAATCCATATGTGGTTTTCAGGATACCTAGGATGGAAAACCTAGGAAAAGAGGTGAGGTGTCTCTCTTTTGTAATGGCAACTGTAGAGGCCTGTCAGATTGTCAGAGCAAGAAACATTTTACTCCAACAGATTAACAATGCCTGTGTCTCTTCTCCTGCCTACCCACTTCATCTGTTTCAAGCAACTTAGATAAAAATCTTTTTTCTTGTGGTGGAGCCTATGTGTTCTGTGGTTCTGTGCATGTGTCTTTCCAAAGTAAAGAGCACATCATAGACTATGGAGTCTACAGCAAAATCCAAATAAATGCTATCGGTGGATAACCTATCCCCTAGCACTTTATTCTGAAATGTTTCAAAGAAGGCCACCATTTACTGTCTGCCAAATATTGTGCCAAGTACCTTAATATAACTTTTCTTATTCTATTCCAACAAAGACACTGCAACAGATATTATTATCCACATTTTACAGAGAAGGCACATGGCATACATCAAAGGAACTGTGCCTATAGAATTTACATAGCAAACCCTGGCTAGGATCTGAGATCTTTGACTTTAAAGCCCATGATTTTTTAATGTGTAATGCTATTTCATAAGGAAAAAGCAACAAAAGCCCATATACTGGACATCCATGATACCTTTCTGCTAGCTCACTCACGTATGCAAATGATACCTAATATGTGCCAAGGATGTGTTCATACTGACAGAATACAGAACACTGGCAAAGTGTCTGAGGAAAAAGGCATATTTGTAACCTTAGAGCCCCTAAACTATGTCATTCTTAAGTATGACATTACCTATAAATCATAAAAGAATCTTAAATTCTATGACATGCTCTGATACTGCTCCTGGCATCTCTATTTTGCAGAAAATTGTTAATACAGTTTGAACTACGAAGTGTGTTTGGGTGGTTGGTCAGAGATCAAAGATGGTTCAGGTTGTTATTTCTTTCAGCATTTATCAGAAGGGTCCTAACTTGTGGGTAGAAAAGGTGGACATGGAAAGAATGAAAGACACCTAATGAAGATGAAGGAATTTGAAGTAGCTGAATAAAGGGAACTGTGGGTTTTGATTCAAGTAGGATTCAGTAATCCTTTCAATTCTAATGATTCACAGAACAATACAGAATCTGGTGCATTAAAAGGAAGGGAGCTATAACCCTCAGGAAGACATATGACACAAGACAGAATCATAACTAAAGGAGGGTAATGTAATGAAGAGAGAAATTATCACAAAAATTAGTAAAAGAAGAGAGGGGAAAATAACACTTTTGTGGTAAATATGATTAAAGGCATCAATACTTAATGGTAAAAACTGGATATTTTATCCAAAGACCAGGAATAAGAGAAAAATTTATGCTCTCATAAGTTATATTCAATATTGTCCTCCAAGTTCTTGCCTGAGAAATTAGTTAAAGAAAACAATGTAACCAGATTGGAGAGAAAAATTAAAAAACTATGTCTTTTCTCCTAGTATCTCAGAAAATTTTAAAAAATCCACTAAAAATTATTAAAATTAATAAAAACATTGATTAATGTTTCAGGTTAACAGGTCAGTATAGAAAAAGCATTTATATTTCTATATACTAACAATTAGAAATCTAAAAATAAAATTTAAAAAATTCTGTCAATTAGTTTAATTTAATTATTCTACAATATACACATGATTTATAACATCACATTGTATCCCACAAAGAAATATATAGAGTACACCAAAAATACATGCACACTTCAGGAAAAGAAATAATGGTATAAATATTTTAATACTAAATTTATTGAGACTTCATGTAAATCCTATTTGGACAAAGTAGTCAATTTACTGGGGGATCAATGCCTGGTGTATATTAAAATATTTATAAAAGTTTTTGTTTTTCTGAAGTATGCATACATTTTTGGGAAATATATGTATAGTTATTATTTGTCAGTTAAAATAAATTTTAAAATAAAATACTTTGGAACAAATTTAACCAAAGTAGTAAGAAATTTCCATCCTGAAAATTATAAAATATCATTGAGATTTAAACATAACCTAATTAAAATGAAAATCATCTCATGTTCATAGATTACAAAACAATATTAGTAGTAAATTTTTCTGAATTAATGAATAGACTGAGCACAACCCCATACTAAGAAAGTATCAGAAGGCTTTTGTACAGGTATTGACAAGCTAAACCTAAAGTTCACATGAAAACACAAAGTAGCAGGAACACCCAATAGTTTTGCAAAGAAGGACTCACTACACTAGTTAACAGTGTGATATTGGCATAGGAATAAACATACAAATCAAGGGACTACTTCACATAATAAACCAACACTTTATGAACAATTTATTTTCAACAAGGGTATCAAGATCACTTGATGAGGGAAAAATAATAGGCTTTTTAATAAATGGTATGATAACAACTGGATATCCACATGAAAAGTAATGAATTTGAACTTCTACTTATACCATATAAAAACCTATCTCAAAATGGTACAGATTCAAATTATATGGCCTAAAAATTATAAAGTTCTTCAAAGAAAATACATAGGTAAATCTCATAATTTTTGTATTTTTCAATATATTCTGAGCTGTGACCTCAAAAGCAACAAAGAAAAACAGGTAATTGGAACCTTGTGAATATACCGTTAGAATTAAACACTTTCATACTTCAGAGAATGTCATCAAGAAAGTGAAATGATAACCCACAGACTGGTGAAATAAAATGTTGCAAAACATATATTTTGCAAAAGGTCTAGTATCCAGAGTATACTAAAACTTTTAACAGCTCAACAAAAAATACAAATAGTAATTAAAAGGAGATAAAGAATTTGAATACATATTTTTCAGAAGAAGAAATGTAAGTAGCCAATAAGTTCATGAAAAGATATTTAACATCATCCGTCACTATGAAAATGAAAATGAAAATCACAATGAGATATGGCTTCACACCCATGAGAACGGCTATAATAAAAAATGGAAAATAAGTTTTGCTGAAGATGTTAGGAAGTTAGAACATGTATGCATAATAATGGGAATGTAAAGGGGCATAGTCACTTTGGAAAAAAGCCTGCAGTTCCTCAAAAGGCTCCATGATGAAATCATCATTTGATCCATCAGTCTCACCCCTAGAAACAAACTCCAAAATGAAAATGTATACTCACAGAAAAATATGAACAAAAATATTCATAACAGCATATTCATAACAATCAAAATGTGGGAGGAAAACCTGTATTCATCAACTGATAAATGTGTAAGACTGCAACATATCTAATACCATGGAATCCTATTCAGCTATGAAAATTAATACAATACAGGCACATATTGCAGCATGGATAAACTTGAAAACATTATGTTAAATGAAAAGGGATATTCAAACGATTTTCTATATGATTTAGAATATGAAACATCCAGAATGGTAGTTGCCGGGGGCTAAAGCAGAAGGAATATTGACAATGAATGAGTAAGGAGTTTCTTTTTGTGCTGAAGAAAATGTTCTGGAATTCGAGAGTGGGGATGACTGTACAACCTTGTGAATATACCAAAAAGCACTGCTCAAACACTTACAGAGGGTGAATGAATTTTATGGTGTGTGAACTCTAATTCATAGAAATTATTTTTAAATATAGAGTTATAAATCTAACAGCTAAGTAGAAACATATATTTTAAACTTTCTCAGATCCACCTAGCAAGACCAATGGCTTGATATCTTTGTCTCTTCACTTCCTCCAAGTATTTCTTCATTCCTTTCCTTGTGGCAGGATTGTTACATTTACCAGTTATCTGGAAATTCCAGGGTTCATACTTGTCACATTTTCTATATAGCAATGCCCATATATTGTGTTTGTACAGAGAGAAACTCCTTCCTTCAAACATTGGTCAGATAAGATTCAAAAAACTGTCTATGGCCACAGAAAGAGAGGGAAGTATAAGAGCTATAACTGGATAGGTGTTTTCATTGTTTCCAAATCCTTTCTTACAATTGTGAATACTCAACGAAACTTAGATATTTCCTCTCTTACCATCTTCCATGATAGGATAATAGGTTGGGGAAATATTTTGAAGTCTTCCAATTATAGTCTATTTATTATCAACTCATAGTCATAATCCTAAACTATATTGAGAGAGAGTTGGCAGAGAATGATCAAGTTGAGACTCATATCTATCATCTCTTCTAATAATAATAACTCTTACCATTAGGAACATTTTCTAACACATAATCTAATGTCCTTTGCTCCAAGTAAACTAAATTATCTCTAGATAGCCTCATTGGAAATTGAAAACAGAAGTTGTTGACTTATATTTGGAAAATAGTGCCTAGATAGAAACATTGATAGTAGCCAGGATTTTTTAATGGTTGATATATTGTGTCAGCTTGAAAAGTGAGAAGGTTAGAAGTCTAACTAAGTGACTCAGCATGGGTCCAGGGTTCTCACTTTGCAAACATCCTGAACTTGTTGAAGAGGATGGCATGGAGATGGTATAGGTGAGTAGCCTGCATACAATGTAAGAGGAAGAAAGGCTTGCTCTCTTCCCCATTTTGCTCTTGCTGTCCTTGCTGTCTTCTGCCACCTTGAACTGTTGCCCCTGTGCTGTGCCAGCCAGCCTGACTGAAATCTTCACACACTGAGCTAAATAAACATTTCCTTCCTTAATTTTGGGTGCCAGGGATTCTACTTCAGCAATGAGAGAAAGTTACCACAACAGATTTACTCAGAACATAGTATACCACTAGTCTCCAAATATTTCAGATTCCTCAATATACAAAGTTGCTGCAAGCCAGTCAAAGAACACTAGGAAAAAGTGCATAATTCACATGGAAAGAGAGTAAAAGAAGGAGAATTTACAGCCAATCCTCTTGAATTATGAAGGATGGATAAACTGACCAAGCCACCACCTTTGATAAGCTAACAGCATGAGAGATTCAGGTAAATACTACTAGGAAGCAGAGACTCCTCCAAGAAGTAGAGCATTGAAAAACATATTACCCATATTCCATTGCTTCCATCCTGTCCAGGACACCTTACCTAACTGAAATTGATTGGAGACATTCCCACATGTTTGCATTATCTCCGGGCTATTCCATCCTAAGGGATATAAGGCACAGCCTGAGCTTATCAAGAGTCCTGCAAAGAAAAGCACAGAGACAGGTAGAAAATATATAATAGATCTTTTGTCACCTCAATATCCAACCTGGGCTAGATCAGCTTAAATGCTACTTCCTCCACTCAGCTCTTACACATTCCCTTTTATTCTAGATTTCTACAGTATTGCCACACAATCATTTTTTTGCCATGTCACAGATGGTGAAGTGTAGTAGTTAGTGGAAAGGGCAACTCATTAAAAACAAGAGTAGTTTTGGAAGTTGAGATAAGACTATAACCTTCATAGGTCTCTCTCTCTCTCTCTCTCTCTCTCTCTCTCTCTCTCTCTCTCTCTCTCTCTCTCTCTCTCATTGAAATCATGACCTTGTTTTTCACAGGCAGGTGTTTGTGTCATTCAGCTATATCACTGGCCCTAAAACCATGTACATTTTACAGTCAAAATATTTTGACAATTTATAAGGCTAAATTGGCTTCTCCAGCATCTTTTAAATTGGTCTGATTTATGGAGACTACCAAAGTAAGGACCATTACACTTTCTTAAAATCCAGCTTTTTCTAACTGTCACGTGGGTAGGTCACTACAAGCTGAAAATAGACTTGGGTATTTGTAACTTGTGGTTAGTTGCCACACTGATATAGACACAAAACTCACATGCCAAGTGGACTTCTCCAGATAAGTAGAACAATATTCCCTTTTCTTTAAAATATTATTTCAGTTTCAAACCAAGCGTTACTCCCATCTTTTGCTTCTAATACCTTCTGCTGTGCCTCTTGTCTATATTTCCCTTTTGTTTAATTCATTTAGCCACTAAAGGGAAACTCTGTGTCACCCAAATGGTAATTTTACTCTTCCAAACACATTATTGTTTTCCAAGGACAATTACTTCCCCCATACCTTTTTCTTGTGGGATATTAACATCATATACCCAACAATCTTATCTTGCCTTTAGCTATAGCAAATTGTACCAAGCACTGGCATCTATCAAAAATGCAACCAAATTTATTGACTGGTCAGTATGGTTGACATTATATGTTGGCATGAACATACAGGGTAGAAGATTTTATTTCTGAAAATTTTAGTCAAGAGACATGGAGATGCTGATATATATTAGTAGATGGTACAGAACTTGGAAATTAAAAAAAGAAAAAAATACCAAGAGGTAGATTCAAGTCTGTGTAAAGCTAAAGCCAACTTCAATCCTAAGTTATTCCTGGATATCAACTATTCATAAGCTAAGCAAACTGACTGATAGAGGAAAAGACAACAGAACAAAAGCTGACATGAAGAAAACAAGAGAAATAAAAGAAAGACTCCTTGCTGTTCATGAAAGAACTAAAGAAAAGCCAGTCCCTCTTGATGGATTACCTTTGCAATTTCTCAATATCGTAATAAATAACATTTTTATTGTGATAAATCAAGTGAATCTCAGCCTTTTACAACAAAAGAACTTAATTGTAAGAAAAAATTAAATGGTATCTGTAATTAAACAATAATGCTGATACAACACAACAGAATTTATGGGATGCAATGGAAGCAGCACTAAGAGGAAAATTTATAGCAGTGAATTCTCACATCAGGAAAACAGAATGAGCTCAAATAAACAACTTAATGTTGAACCTCGAACTTCTAGAAAAAGAACAAGAGGCAATCCTCCTATCTCTCAGGAGCTATTCCTATTCCCTGTTCCCTTTTCTTCAATAAATTGTTCTACTCTTAACCTCCATTGTTCCTTAGAATTCATTTTCTGACTTCAGGAAACACAAACTCAGCATATGTGACATCTAACATTGCCTCTGTATCAGTCACAGGTCAGGTGAATAAGGTGAATGAGGAAAAACTTTTATGTCTTTCTGAGCCTGATGTTTCATTGGTTAACACTCAGAAACAGCATTTGTTACACAGTAAGTGCTGAACTTGTGAATATTTGAGTTGTGAAATTTCATAGATATATTTGTAGATGCAAAAAAATTGTATAGTAAGTGCTCAACTTGTGAATACTTGAGTTGTAAAATTTCATAAATACATTACATTTGTAGATGCAAACAAAGTGAAAAAATAGATGTGTAGTTGCACTGTACTCTATCACTGTTTCAGGTTAACTTTAAAAATAAAAATAGTGATCATGTTGGAACTTTGGGTGCTGGAGAAGAGGCGGCCTACTTGCTGCCCTGGTGAGCAGCTGGTGGCCTGGCAAACCACTGGCACACCAGGGCGAGAACTATCAGTGACTCCTAAGCTCGGTATCATATTGGAACTTTGGGCGCTGGGAGAACAGGCAGCCTATGGGCCGCCCTGGTAAGCAGCTGGGGGCCTGGCAAGTCTCTGGCGCACCGGGGCCAGAACTATCAGCGACTCTTGAACTCTGCACCATGTTGGAACTTTGGGCGCTGGAGAGTGGGCGGCCTACTCACCGCCCTGGTAAGCAGCTGGTGGCCTGGCAAACCACTGGCACACCAGGGCGAGAACTAGCAGTGACTCCTAAGCTCGGCATCATGTTGGAACTTTGGGCACTGGGAGAACAGGCAGCCTACGGGCCTCCCTGGTAAGCAGATGGGGCCCTGCCAGTGCGCGGGCTAAGAATCAGACATTGATCCATCCCCCCACCCCCCGTTAGCCAGTAGGCACTGGCGGTCTGACTATGTTTTTGGAGGATGAATGTATACAGCTTGACAAGTAAGGAGAGTTTCCTTCTACCATCTCTTTGAAGGCACATATTTTTATCACTGTTTTGCTCAGTTTTGATTAATGGTACTGCTTTATTCAATATTCTGTTTTTAAAAGTTTGGTATTTCCTTCCATTTTCCTCTATTTGATTGAAAGAGCAGCTAATGTGAACAAAATGGGCTGTACTATTGAGCCCATTGCTTGTGTCCTGGTGACCTGCTCTGAGGTTCTGTGGTAGTTTTATTGCAGTGCGGTCGCATGGGTTTGTTCTGCCTTGTTCTGCTGTACTTTGCTACTTCAAAAAAAAGTAGATAAGAAAGTAATAAAATATCCCTAAAAATCTCCCAGCTCCACCAAAGCTGATCCATGGATCATGGATGAGGAGAAACTCAAAAACAAGGCAACAGAATTATATAAGGTGATTAAAAGTATATAACAACAACAAAACAAGTCAGTAAGGTACTGAGAAACTTGAAACAGGGTACAACTAAGCAGATAATGGACTTAAAAAAGTAAAAAGAAGAAAAGGAAGTGCTCTAGAGTATATGGCTGCACGTATGTTTGAGTGTGTAGATTGATAACTATGTTGCTAAGTTGTTACTGGATCATTGAACTTCTTTGCAGTCTCACTCTTTGAGTGTCCACTTTGTATGCTTGAATTTTGTAACTTTAACAGCGAGGTCTGAGAAGACAGTATGTAATTTATCAACTAGTGATTTCTTACTGCTTTTTTTTCTGACATTCTGTATTGTTTCTACCCCTTTTTCTGTTTTTTTTCTTTAAATAAAATTAAAAAAATAATAATAGAAAATAATCAGATATAGTTCTTGGTAGATTCTGAAATGTTTTTAGCTTTTGAAAAACTAGACTTCATAATTAAGGAAGTAGACTACTGATCTTATTGTCTGAAGTGCGTGTGCATGCATACCTAGACTGGAAATACACTGTCTCCAAAACTGACAAAGTGATATATGTTTTTCTTGTAAGTCTGAAGTGGTCAATTACATGTAATTCACACATTATTTTTTTGTTTTGTACTATTAGGGATTAAACCCAGGGACTTCCTACTAAAAAAAATAAAAATAAAAGTAGTTTATTTACATTACTTACTCCAGGTTCTTATGTACAAAAAGGAAAGACATGCCAAATGTACACCTTATAGTATGTAGTAAGTAGCAATATTTTATGAATATCACAAGATAGTAGCAGCAAGAACAGGCAAAAGGTTGAAGCAAAAATAGAGGACCTGATAACTCAAGTTTTCAGTATTAAAAGTATGGGCACCTCTTATCTTAGGTGCCTCCCATTACCTCTCTCACTGATAAGACCTCTCTCATCTGCTACTTCTGGCATTAAGATCTCCCATGTTTAAGTCTGGACGGTCACTAGGTGATGTATATTTATAGTTGAAGGGAAAGAACAGGAGTGGCTCACACAATTTATTTGCTTTAGTATAGTGGGAGCATGAATAGTTATTAGAGTGATTTGGTGGAGAGAAAGGAGTGACCTACTCAGCTCTTTTGTTTCTAACAGTACTATGTATGTTTGGTTTTTTTATGCTTCATATTGTATATTTATGTTAAAAGTATATAAGACACACTGTCAGATTTACAAATGAATATGACTTATGAATGTTCTACCAGAATGGGATTCATTCATAAGTCAGGGACTTACTCAATTTGACATCAAGCAAAAACATTCAAAAAAGACTTCCAGAATTACTTCAGAAAGTGGGAAAGACAACAGGATAAATGTATTTGAAACAAAAGGAAGGATTTTAATCGTGAGGTGGGAATTAATGCCAATGTGTATTTACCTGTAATGAATTTTTAAATTAAAAAACTTTTGATCATATCTTATAGTCAAGTGATGCTTTTGGAAATATTAACAAAGGAGAGTTAAAGAAATGTAAATTTAACTAAAGATTAACAAACAAAACAAATCATAAAAGTTCAAATTTTGCATATAAATCTTTGAAGAAAAATAGAAAATGAAGAAGAAGTCAAGTCAAAAGCTCATATCAGGGGGGAAATTATAAAGATCAGAGCAGAAATTAATACAACACAGACTAAGGAAACAACACAATGAATCAATAAAACAAAAAGTTGGTTCTTTGAAAGCTTTAATAAAACTGATAAACCCTTACACAATAAATAAAGACAAGACTCAAATTTATGCAGTTAGGAATGAAAATAATGAAATAAAAATTGATTCTGTGGAAATTCAGAGGTTTATGAATAACTACTTCAAGAAACTTTAATAAAGCAGAAAACACAGAAGAAATGGACCCTTATTAATTCCCGAAGCTGAATTAAGGACATATAAAAATTCTAAACCCAATATTAGTCAATGAAATCAAAGGTGAATTTAAAAATCTACCATTAAAGCAAAGCCCAGGTCCTGATGGATTCACTGATGAATTCTACAAGAAATTTAAAGACCTAATACAATTACTTCTCAAACACTTTAAATGAAAAGGAAGCAATACTTGCAAGTCATTATTGAATGCAAGTATTACCCTCATACCAAAACCAGAGAAGGACCCAATCAAAAATATAACTACAGATTAATTACCCTAATGGACACAGATGCCAAAATCCTGAATAAGAGACTGGCAAACAAAATGCAGCAAATCATCAAAAATATTACACAACATGACCAAGTAGGATTCATCTCAGGGATGCAAGGATGTTTAACATACATGTATCAAAAAATGTAGTACACCATTTAACAGAGTCAAGGACAAAATTCACATGATCATCTCCATAGATGCAGAAAAAGCATTTTAAAACGTCTAGCACCCATTCATGATAAAAACCCTACAGAAAATTGGAGTAGATTGTCTTTATCTCAACATGATAATAGCCACCTAGGACAAATCAATAGCCAACATCATACTAATAGTTAAAAACTATAAGCTTTCATTCTAATATCAGAAATAAGACAAGGATTCCACTACCGCCATGCTTATTCAATATAGATCTTGAAACACTGGCAGAATAGACAAGAGAAAGAAAAAAAAAGAGCAATAGGATAGGGGAAGAAGCTAAATTTTCATTATTTGTGGATGACATGATACCTTACATAGAGGGTCCCAAAAACTCTACCAAAAGACCTATCAATTAAATTAACAAATAGATAGATACAAAGACAACACTCAAAATCAATAGTATTCCTGTACACAAACCAACAGCCAACATCATGGTAAATGGCTAAGAACTAAAAGCTTTCACTCAAAAATCAGGTATAAGACAATGATGTCCACTATCATCACTTCTACTTAATACAGTTCTGGAAGAATTATCCAGAGCAATTAGACAAGAGAAAAATATAAAAGGAATATGGATAGGAAAGAACAAAATTATATTATCATTCTTTGCATTTATGATGCTATGCAAAGAAGACCTCAAAAATCCCAACAAAACCTGCTAGATTTAATAACCAAATTCAGTTGCATAGCTGGCTACAAAGTCAAAATTCAAATATCAATATCATTCATGTACATAAATTACAAGTCACTGAGAGAGACACTAAGGAAACACCTTTCATAAGAGTATTAAAAAATGAAATACTTAGGAACCAATCTAACAAAGGAAGTAAATAAAATCTATATTGAAAACTACAGTAATGGGCTGGGGATTTAACTCAGTGAAATGTCCTGAGTTTGATCCCTGGTACAAAAAAAAAAAAAAAGAAAACTACAATACGTTGAGGAAGGAAATCAAAGAGGATATCAGAAAATGAAAAGATATCCCTAGCTCTTATGTAGGAAGAATTAACATAGCAAAAATGTCCATATGCCCAAAATTGTCAAAAATTTTAATGCAATCCCAATCAAATCATTAGTAGTAGAGAAGACAAAATGGCTGATCAGTAAGCAACAGAATACAAAGCCTCCCAGGAGAAACAATTCATATGCCAGAATAAAACACCCTGGAGAGACCCAGACAGAGGGAGATGGATCCTCTTGACTCAGGAAGAAATGAAAACTTAAAAAAGCTAGTCAAATACTTTGGGACTACAACTGAAACAGCTAAAAACTAAAGGGACACAGTGTTTTTGTAATGACCCACCAAGTTTGCATCAGCATGAATCTGTGCCAGCAGGCAGAGCCATCCAAACTCGTTACCACCACCACTCACAGGAAGAACGGCAGTGCTGAAGTTGGGGGTTGGTGAGCCCAACAGAGAGTGGAGAGCAGAGCCGGTGGAGGAACCTTTATTGATCCATGGTAAGTGCTGGGAGTAAGACCCCCCTACGGGAAGGGCATGACCAGGTGGGCGACATGTTGGAATTGGGCAGGAGGAGCCTGAACTGGGAGTGACAGTGACTTTGGTTGGTTGCTCATTCCCCAGAGTAGATTCGTGCGAGTTGCTTGGACTGGGCAGCTCCCCAGCCGGGACCAAATGAGAAGTCCCAAATTGATTCATTGCAAATACCACGCACTGACCAGGTGATCGCCTTGAAGTTTGGCTGGCCCAGTGGGAAGGGGCAGGCATATGCAGCCTGCTTATACCTCAGTGACAAGAGCAGGCGGGAAAGGGTGGAGTTCCCTTGCCAGCATGCTTTGGAGGAAATGTGGCCAACAGGGAAAGGGGCTAGAACCTGCACTGTAACCTGTGTGGAGGAAGCCAGGGCCATGACAGGAGAGAGAGGCAGGACAAGGCCCCCAGCCCAGAACCCTGAGCACACTGATCCAGGAGAAGGAAAAACAAGGGAGACTGAGGGCGGTAAACAGGCAACATCAGACATGGCTTTAGTGGACATTAAGAGATATCTTCGGGACCTTGTAGACAAGCTCAAAAATGAAATATTTAATCAGGTAAAGCAGGATATGAATAGAGTAATAAAAGATTCTCTCAGGAAGCATCTCTCAGGCTGATACAGATGAAAAAAGGGAGGAACACAAAAAAAAGGAGAGAAACATTCGATAAACAATATAAAGAAAATATAGAATACATGAAGCAGATTCAAAGAGACTACAAGGAAATTAAAAACTCCATTGAAAGCTGGCAAAATGCCTTAAAAGAAACTAAGGATAGACTATCAAAACTTGAAGACAAGTTTGCAATGTGTGACCATGAAAGGAAAGAGCTCTTGAAAATAACAAGGAAACAGGCAGGGACAATACAAAGGCTAGAAGATGACAAGAGAATCTACAATTTAAGAATAAGAAGCATGAATGAAGAAGCAGGAATACATACAGGTGAATTACAAAGGCTATTCATGGAAATAATTAAGGAAAACTTCCCAAGCATGGGAAAAGAAAATGACATTCAGTTGTGTGAGGCATACAGAACTCCAGCCACCTACAACCAAAACAGATTTACACCCAGACATATAATAATCAAGATACCAGAAATTCAATATAAAAACAGGATATTAAAAGCCATCAGAGAAAAGAAACAGATTACCTATAAAGGTAAGCCCATCAGAATCATGGCTGACTTCTCAACACAGATCATCAGATCAAGAAAAGCTTGGAGTGAAGTCTTCCAAGCCATGAAAGAAAATAACCTCCAGCCCAGATTGATGTACCCTGCAAAACTGTCACTAGAAATTAATGGAGAAACAAGATGCTTCCATGACAAAGAGGAACTGGGGGAATTTGTGACCACCAATCCAACCCTGCTGAAGGACATTCTAGAGAGAGAGTGAAAAAAAAATACCAGGATTTTAGGAACAGTGGCAGAAAGGCCTCAATGAGTGGGGCAGGCAGTAGAATGAAGGAGAAAACTAAACAAAGGCAGAAAAGTAGCATAGCAGAAATGAGGCAGAGAAGGATAACTAGAAACTCTAACATAGATGGCCTTGATATACTACATTGTTAATAGTGAACCAGGATTTAAAACCCACATTACTCACACTACCCTGCTTAGATGTATTATATTCTCTTCCAGTCATTCTACCTGTACTAGGTTTGAGGGCACAGACAGTAATCCTGAAAATAACAGGATATAGTATGGTAATCATCCTTAATTTCCTATTAAATTAATGTAAAACTCTGTAAAACCTACACAGTTTTACCTTTACTGATCGTAATAGAATCTGGTTTGTTGGATCACTGTTTTGTATTGATAGATTTTATTCAAAGCTGTTATGATTGATAGTATCAAGTCTCAGAGTATAGGCAACTGCACGTAGGATGACAACATCCACTAGAATATCCACTCTGGTTTGATTATTACCTGCTTTTGAAGTTTTATACTGTCTACAATGTTTTATTTTACTAATACTGTTATTTACTGCTATATTCAATTATACTGCTATATTCAATTATGCCTGATGATATAGACATTCTATTGAAGATAATAAGAAAGAATACAGTAATCATTGTAGATCACCTTGTACTGTGGTTTTATACAACTTTTTGGTTGCATGTTTTTATAGGGATTTGTTTTGTTTTGTCTTGCTAAGTTTTGTTTTTCCCTCTAATACAGAAAGGATAGAAATACACATAGAGATTCATGCATGCCTAGCTGTTCACACTCTCACTGTTTGACTATCTATTTTGTATTATTTAATTTTGTAACTTGAACAACTATTTCTAAGAGGATATGTAATTTATTCACTAGTCATTTCTTATTGTTTACCTTTTTTTGGAATTCTGTATTATCTCTACCCTTTACATGCTTTTGTTTCTCTTTAAATAACATCTTAAAAAACTATCATTAGTATACCACACAGAAATAGAAAACATTCCTAAAATTCATTTGGAATCAGAAGACACCTTAGAACAGCAAAAGAAATTCTAGGTCCCAAAGCAAGGTAGGGTATATCACAAACTTTTGCATTCAGTTATACTACAGAACTACTGTGATTTTTTTAAAAAAAACTAGCATTGTACTAGCAAAATGCAGACCTGAGAATCAATGGAGCATATTAGAATATGCAGAAACAACTCCTGGCATACTCAGTCACCTTATCTTTGATAAAGGTGCCAAGCACATTCACTGGAATAAACATAACCTCTTTAATAAGCTTTTAATAACACAACTGACTTTCCACATGCTGAAGACTGAAACTAGACTCATGTATGTTGTTGTGCACTAAACTAAAATCAAAATGAATCAAATTTCTAACTATTAAAACAGAAACATTAGATTCAATCACACAGAGAATAGGTAGAACATTTGAATACATAGAAGTCCAAACAAAGACTTTATGAACAAAAGCCCAGTCACATGGGAAGTATTACAAACAATAACTGTGATTTCATCCTATTAAAAAGATTTTGCACAGGAAAAGAAACCATCAACAGAGTGAAAATTCATCTCACAGAGTGGGAAAAAATTTTAGCCAGTTTTTCCTAAGACAAAAACACATAATATTTAGAGCATATAAAGAACTGAAAAAAATCAGACCCACCAAATTTAAAGACTCAGTCCAGAAATGGACATCTGTGATGAATATACACTTCCCATATGAAGTAGAAATAGCAAATAAATATATGAAAAATGTTCAGTACCGCTTGTTTTTGAGCAACGAAAATTTAAACAACACTGAGAATTCATATCACTCCAGAAAAAATGGTTATTATCAAAAAATTGCCCAATAACAAATGCTGGTGGAGTTGTGGGGAAAGGGGAGCCCTTCTGCACTGTTGGTAGAAGTAGACTGGTGCAATAGCTGTCAAAATCAGCATGGAAATTCCTCAAAAACTAAAACCAGAGGTTCCATTTGACCCAGATATTCTCCTTTACAGTATTTTCCCAAGAGAATTAAAGCATTGTAACACATCAAAGTGTGCACACCAATTTTTATAACAGCATGGCTTATAATAGCTTACTCCTAAAAACAACCCAAATGCCCATCAACCAACGAATGGATACAAAAGATATGTTTTTATACAATGCATCACTACTCAGCCATAAAGAAGGATACACTTGAAAAATTTATAGGTAATGAATGGAACTGGAGACGATAATCTTAATTGAAATAAATTGAACACACATGCATAAATATCACATTGTCTCTCTGGTATGAGAACCTAAAAGTGTAAATAAGAACCAAAATGTATAATAGATATTGTGAAATAGGAAGAAAACGTTCAAATGGGAAGGGGCACAAGAGAAAAGTGAGGGTGAAGAGAAGAATAGGAAAAGGAAAAAATGAGAAATGAAGATGAAATGGAAACAAAACTTTGTAAAGAAGGAGGAGAAGAGAGGTTGAAGAGAAGGGAGAGGAATGTTGGAGACCAGGTTGTACAGGGTTAAGTTGTTGAACACAGGGACTTCTGGCTGTGTTGGAAAAGAGTATATGCTGGGAAGTCAAGATAACCATAGCTGAGGCAACCAAGGACACGAGCTGCTGAAACACCAGATTCCAGAGCAATAAACCTGCCAACCTTAGAGATAAGACAGTTATCTTAATTTGCAAAACTTACTATTTGGGTAATTCTTTGAATTGACTCCCAAGGTCTTGCTCAGTTCCTATGATTGCCTCAGTATCCCCTTCCTTTATTTGAAAACCAAATAAATGTGGGCATCCAGGAGAAGTTCTGTGTTATGAATCTTGAGTTCTATTAAAGAGTTTTGACCGTCCTAGTGCCCTAAAAATTATGCCACTTGTTCTTTTATTTAAGTTATTCACCACCTACTCATTTAGGAGACTGGGTCTAGGCCAAGACCCCATAGGTTAAAAAAGAAGAACCAAGATATATCATGTACAGGTGCAAATTCCCTATGGTGAATGTATTATTAAGTATATCTAAGTTGCACCAGTAAACTTAATTTTAAAATTTAGTTCTGCCATATAGTGGTTGTGTGATTTCAGGCAAATTACTTGATTTTTCTGTGTCTCAGTTTATTTTAAAAATAGAAATAATAATTGTACTTTTACACAACTGTTCCAACACTTGAAGGAATTAACACCCATAAAATGGTATATAGAACACATTCTAAACAGATATATTATTATTCAATAGTTGCCTCTCTATGTGGCTCTTCTTCTAGTTTCTGCCTATATTCCCTGTGCTAATTTCATGCTCACTTCTTTGTCTTCAAAACAGCTAAAAAGTAAAAAAAAAAAAACAAAAAAAAAACTGAGCAGGGCTCAATTCAAAATCTGCCCTGTTGAAGTTGTTATCTTGCAATTTTGCAGAGGTACCTGGTCGGAGACCAGGAATGAGATGTGTCAACTATCCCAGTGTGGATAACTCCATTCCCCACCCAAAGTGACCTCTCAAACCACCCGCTCTCATCCTGCCTTTTATACAGGTGAGCAAATTAGGTTGTAAACATACTTCATGGACAAATTTGACTTGCTACTGACAGTTGATTCTATTATATTTGGCCATATCTAGAAAAAGATGACCTGGTAGACATATTAAATATAGAAACGAAGTCAGAGAATAATTCATTCTCAAATATATTTTTTCCCAGTAGGATTTTTTTTATCAGTTTGAGGTTGTGAAGATGTGCTTCAAAAGCAACATGGTTGTCACTTGACAGTGTTAAGCCCTTCCATCTTCTGGAAGAGCTGGAGATTTTTTTAAAAAAATGCAGTTCTGTGCAATTCTTTACTCCTTTTATGCAATGATTTCCTTTTCAATGATTTTTGGGTTTCAGATCTAGATATTTGATTCAGTAACTGTAGCTCAGGAATAGTAATTTTAGTATCACCTTGTGATGTAGATGCATCTGGTCTTGGTATAAACATACAGGAATAACACCACCAAAAATGTTAAGAACAGAACCTCTGGTGTTACAAAAGGCTGGTTTAAATAACAACTCTTTCCATATGAGCTATAGTTCTGCTTCATACTTTTCTTATGTGTTATTGCTAATTCCCAGCTTTACTGTTCCTCCACCCACATATAAACTGTTGGAGATGTCTGTCCCCAGCACATGTGTTTAGCATGTGGTAGCAAGTGCATGTGGTTCCTTTCCTAGTCTCACCTTCCTTGTGGAAGGGAAAGAAAGCCCTGTAGAATTTGTTACTATTTTTTCTATTGTATGTAGGCAGGTGGCTGACATTTGGTTTCCCTTCCTCAACATCTCCCCTCCGTAAGAATTCCATGTCACAAAATGTACCAAACATAGTTGATACAATTTGAATTCACTGGACTGACTCACAAGAGACCTGGAATTGGACATCACACAACTTCAGCCCTTGTGGCAACCTCAAAACCTGTAAAAACCCTGAAGTTGAAAATCTTAGACAGAAGCTGATGCCCCCACTTTCAGCTTCATTTCAGCTGGCCTTAACCTTCCTCTATTCCCAGAATGACTAGTTTCTTAACAGCTGTACAAACCCCTACAAGTTGCACATTCTTAATCTCATTCCTGACCTTTATCTCTGGACAGTACTAATCTTCTCACTGTATGTTACCAACTGCTTCATCTCTCCACTACATTTATGAGTATAAATGTTGAGTGACCAACAGTTTTATTGTTTGCCAGCACCCATCCTCTGTCTTTGCATGGCTACAAATCTTCCTTCCAACTATGGTTACTAGGTAGCTTGAATTTGAGCAGAATTTACAATCCTGAGTAGAAGCATAATATAGATTCATTTGTTATTAATTTGATCATTTTATTACTCTTACAGCAACTTCAACTCAAACAAAAGTTAGAAAATTTATAACTATTCTCTCTAATTATACCTTAGTGTTACCTCTGCAGGGAACTCCCTCACCAACCTCTCCCATTCATTTGACCTTCTGTTCTCACTCAGAGTTAGATAGACAATATATGCTAGAAATCTCCAAATTAGACACTTGGAGATTTCACAGTGAAGCTGCACTGAACCTAGCTTTGAGAAATGAGTAAATATGTACAGACAGAAATGTAAGAAAAGAGAATTCCAGAAAAAAATAACATCAGGAATAAAGCTTAGAAGAGTTTCTTACATTTTAATGAATACTAGCATCATGCTGGAAAATGATAAGACAAGTAGCTACATTTAATAAAATAATTCCCTTCGTGGAAGAAGCCAGAGAATATGTTCAGGGTATGAAGAAGGATTCAGCTGTATTGGTAATATTATACTTTGAAGCGGAGTAGTGTATACTTCTGTAATATTTCACAATATGTTTTCAAAAGTAAGTCAGCCAGATAGGCTACATAAAATGCTGTTTAGCAGATCCCTGGACCTGGCCTAGGTCAAAGCACTAAAGAATCTGACTTAAAAACTACAAATAGTTTTAATGCGAATTATGGACCACTTCACAAAATATTTTGATAGCATTCTTTTATTAAAGAAAAAAACCTCAGGAGCACAAGTGCATAAACCCTAAGACTGGATGTTAGAGGCTCTGAGCAACACTCTGTTGTGCTCCAATTTATGACATAAATCTTTACTAGTAATTTAACTTCATTATGTATCATTTCCCTCACAGAGATACGACTTTTGTAAATCTTGGTCAACAGAGTAGGGATAAATGACATGTTACCTAGGAAACTCTGGAAATTTCAGGAAATGCATAGCTTCCAGAGAAGATTTTTTTTTAAATTGATACACAATAACTGTGTACAATGTTAGAGTTAGATATGTGGAATAAGTTTTGGCATTGTATTGCACAATAGGGTCATTAGAGTTAATAATTGTAATAACTATATGTATTATATATTTTAAAATAGAAGTCGGTTTTGAATGTTCTTACCACAAGGAAATGAGTAATATTTGAGATGATGTATATGCTAATTACCTTGATTTGATCATTATATAAAATATGCATGTTTTCAAAGATAGCAGTGTTTTAAAACATGGCACATTTCCTGATATTAAATTCTCACTGATCCATCTTTTGTGGTAATTTTCATTCAGGTTGAAGTGCATAGTATTAGGAACTTACATAAAAAGAATTGGTGCATGTCTGAATATGTTAAGTGTTGACCCCTTAATAAATGAAATATCCAGGATAGTGTTTCTCCTTTGCTTTGAAAGGGAACACAACATGCAGATCAGTTTGGCAGAAATTTTTTAAAACATGCATGCTTCCACCTGTTGCTGTGTACATCACAATGGAAAAGGAGATGGGAGAGTTGGGGAATTCACATTCTTTTAAACTTTTCAGGTAATTCTGATACATTCTCTACTATAGAAGGATTCTTGGCCTCATTCAAGTAACCTGATCTAGGATCTTACACTATTTTTCCTGACAAGAAATTCCTTGTGTTTACTTTTTACCTATGTCTCCTTTTTTTTTAGCACTTACTTACTGAGGATAGAAGATAATTCACAAGCATCTTGCATATGCATACACAGGGGAATGTGAATAATAGTGATGTTCTCAGGGATCCAGGGCCAGTTGGTTGGAAATCTCAGCATCCCAAGAATTAAAATAATGTCTTGACCAGATGTTTCCTTCACTGGTTAGAGCAGGGCACAAAGGTCTCAGTGAAAGGCTCTCTGGACCATATGCTTCTCCAATGGGATCAGCTGCAGGTGCAGCAAATGGGACCCAAGGGTCCCATCAGGTTACCTTGCTTAATATGACTCAGGCCAGGAGCTCTTTATTTCTTCCTGTCTCTCTCACTTCCCACAGCTCATCTCGGTGGGCAGCTGCCAGACCAGGAAACAAGAGTCAGGCAGGGGGAGGAGGCAGTTCTTAATGGATACTCCATCTCTTCAGTGGTTTGGGATCTGGCAGAGACAATCCAGACCTGAAACAAATTGTCTCCTCCCATGATGTATTTCAGTTAATGGACTAGCTGGCCAGAAGCAGTCAGACCTGGAGCAAAAACAATCAATTCCTCTCAGTTGAGCAAGCTTAAACTTAACTTCCACAGCTCTTTTGTATATGTCTTTTATCCATAAAGCTCCAAATGCTGCCCAGGTTTGGCTTCCTGCCACAGACAAAGCTCACATATGAGGGTCAGACCCAAGATCTTTAAAGAGCCATAAGTAATGGTCATGTGCCAAGGAGCTCTTAGAAAACATGTTATATCTAAGTAGTCTTCACCATTTCTTCATATCTCATATACCCTTGACAGACACTCATCTCTAAAAAGGAGGCAGAAATGGCTATTAATTAGCTGGTATTGCAGATAAAGAATATATAAATCTATAGATCTATATCAGTATAATTCCCTTGCCTGAAGATAATCCTGATAGCATACCCTTTGTCTTGGCCATTCCCAGGACTACTGTAAAATGGCACTTCATTCTTTTCTTTATTTTTTTTGTCTTTTTGAGACAGGGTCTCTCTATGCAGTTCAAGCTGGCCTTGAGCTCACTTTGTAGCCCAGGGTGATCTCAAACTCGCAACTATCCTCCTGTCTCAGCCTCCCAAGTGCTGGGATTATAGGCGTGAGCCACCATGCCCAGCTGGCACTTCATTCCTGAACTTGAAACACACTCACCTAAATGGAAACACTGTGACCATGTACCTATGATCAAGTCTTAGATAATATAAAAAAGTATAATCATTTGAGATTAAAATGTTATTGTTTGATTTCCTTCTAGATAACACCCGCCACTCAGCCAAACATTTGTCCCACTCAGCGTGGGACTATCCATCTCCTCATTATCTTCTCACATCCTGCTTCAACAATTTTCACTGAATTTTTAGACTGAGGAGGTAAGATAAACTAAAATGCATCTAATGGAGAAATATACATGTTTTATAAAAGTCTTAATCAAGCACAAAGAGGAACAAAAATTGGATGTAAAAACTTGTTTTACTGCTTGGAGTCTGACAATCCTGTTGTTATCAGCCTTCTGCTTCCTGCCATTTAGGTCCTCCCCACTTTCTCCTTGAAATCTTAGAAATGCAAGTGAGGTTAAGTTGTCACTGTCCTATCTGAAGAGGAAAGAGCTCACAGGGATAACACTTCTGCATGGAACAGATGTGAATGAACCAAGGTCTCACATGTCCAGTGTATCAGAACATACCCTAGATATGGCTTTAACAATGCATTGATTCCTTCTATAGTTACCAAACACCTTTCCTGTGCCAATCACTCACCTGGACATTGGAGCTATAAGTATAAATTGTAAGGACCATCACTCTCTCCTGTCAGTTAAGTGCTACTTTCTGAAGCAATGTACCCACAGAAATATTTAATTATCTGTAATATACCAGGAATATAGATGAATGGTGAATTTAAGTGTAATTTGTGATACTATATTAGTGACTTTTCTGTCACTGGGACAAAATACCTGACACTTAGAAGTTAAAAGATGAGAGGCATATTTTGTCACAGGGTTCCAGTTTATGCTGTTGGCACCATGAGAGAAAAGTCATGGTGGTGATATGGTGGAGGAAAACTGCTCAACTGATGGGAGACAGCCAGCAGAGAGAGAGAAAAAAAGGAAGATCCAGGAACAAGAATACACCATTCCTGGTCAAACCGTAGTGACCTGCATCCTTTGACCAGAACCCACCTCTGAACTCAAGCTGTTTCATAGACATTTTAGATCTAACATTAACCTTCACCACTAAATTTCAAATGGCTTATGTCCATTTCATTATGAAAAATATATCTAATTTATCTCTAAGTTTTGCCTGAGTCCTAGCAATTTCAGTGTTGCTTGAAAAATCCAACTCTAAAGTCTCCTCTGGGATTCAAGAAAAACTCTTAGCTGTGTACCCCTGTAAAGTCAAAAACAAAGTTAAATACATTGGAATAATGCAAATATTCCCATTCCAAAAGCAGTCGGACTAAAGCAAAATTGAAACCCAGTGAAGTTTACATTATAACTTGTAGTTCCATGTTCAGCATGTGGGGAAGGTAGGATAAGAGGTCCAAAGATTTGTGCAATGCTAGTCCTGTGGCCCTGGTGGTTGACACTAAGATGTTCTCTCTCTTTGAGTGGCTTGGGTCACTGCCAGTGGCTTCCCTTGGCAGATAGTTATATTACTGGCCTTTCCAAATTTTGCAGGCCTCTAGCTCACTTTTGACTTCATTCCAACAGGTTCACACATTACCCTCATAGGGACACACTGCTTGGACTTCCAGGCCATCCAGTGAAATCTGGGTGAATGCCTCTATAGCCCCACAACTCTTTCATTCTGCATGTCCAAAAAAAATCAGCACCACATAGATAATACAACAATCTGCCTCCAACTCAAGAAAGTCCTGGACCCTCTTAAACTATAGCTGCAGAATTCTTTGAGTGCCTGAATGACTGAACTCAGAGAAATATTTCCTGAATGAATAGGGTATCCTGAGACATTGTTTTGAAAGCAAAGTCTTTCAAAATATTTTATCCTTTTCCATTCTTGAGCTTGCAGTGCATGGAATTTAGTCAGCTTTTGAGATACTTTCAAGCCATCTTGCTTACTGCCTTGATGCAAAATATTGTTTCTTTTTAGTCATAATTTTTTCAGAAAAAACACTCCAGCTTTACATGTCCTTCCTTTCAAGTCAAACTTCACATCATTTGCTTTGCCTTTTGTTCTTGATTATCACTGTGAATCTGTCTAACAGCAACCAGCAATATTCATTCCAGTACCTGAACACTAGACTGCCTTGAAATTTCCTCTTCCAGATTCATTAGTCCACTGCCCTTAATATCAGTCTCCTATAAAGTCTCAGGACATAGGCAAAATACAGACAAATTTTCTGCCAGTGTATAACATACAGGTCCTCTAGTGCAGCTACCAATGGAGTACTGGTTCACAACAGAAACCTCCTGAGCTTGCCTTTACTGTCAGAATTCCATTCAGTACTTTGATTTTGTGAGTTCTGATGAGACTCAACTCCCATGAAACTTGGCTTACAACAATTTATGGTTTCTTTAGCAATCATCTCCAAATCTTTACAGACTACATCTACAAAAGAGTTTCACAGATTTCTACACCACATGACCAAGTACGTTAATGGCAATGGTCCCATTCCCAGTGAAAATTTTTGATAGTATTCATTTTACTATTTCTGGGGAAAATACCTGGCATCCACAAATTAATGATACACAGAAACATCATAGTACTTTACTTAAGTGGAAAAGAAGACCACAATATCTTAATCCATGGTTTCTTGTCACTATTATCATTTGGGGCTGGATACTTCCTTGTTGTTGGAGTGGAGGATTGTATTCTTGAGAATTATAGATGTTTAGTAATATCCTTCATTTTATCTCAGTGGATGTTATTAGCACTCACTTCAAGTTTTGAAAACGGAAAATGTCTCCACACATAACCAAATGTCTTCTGAGGGGAATGGAGACTCAAAATCAGTTCTGTTTGGAATCACTGCTTAAGCTCATCCTTACCATTTCACTCATCTCAATACAATTATTGGAAAGAAAAGAAAAAGTTCTGATCTGAACCATTGTCAGAAGACAAATTTAAGGGAAATGAAACAAAAAAAATATTCATGACTTTTACTCATCATAACCACAGAAAGTGGTGAAAGATATAGAAGTGAAATCCAAATTTCTCAACTCTAGTCACCCACAGTGTGATGCCAATGGAGATAATGAAGTTATTGAGTGGAATAATTATCCTAAAACTTGGTAATAACAGCAAACTTCATCAGTAAGTTCTACCAGTAGTTTTTCCCAGTTCCTCAGCTAGGTGTACAAATTAACACAAATGTTCACAACCACATTTCCTTGTCTGTCTAAATACACTTTATTTCTTCTCAGGTAGTGCAAGTTAACTGTTCCTGTTGCCTTTCTGAAAACTACCATTTCTGTATTAGGCACTTTTCTAATTCATATATAGACTGTTGGCATCTAAGGTTGGATGAATAAAAATTAAGGTGAGCCTAAATAAGAGATACAGCAAAGTAGGGTAGATGGGGACCACAGGAAATTGGAGGAAATTTGCTTAATGGCTACCAGGCAAAGTACCCTTTATATGTGGGCCAAGTCTGTCTGGTAATTATCACTTATGATTAAAAATGGATTTCTTCGGCCAGGATTATTAGTAATTTGCACCTCTGTATATGTGTTTATCATATCACCATCCTTTGGGATAATTGCTAGAGAGCAGGTCTCTTAGGAATCAAGTTTATATTGGAGCAGTAACACTAGAGGAGAAATTGTTATTAGCAGGCAGAATTGGATAATCCGCCTTTTAATTGTTTGACATTGAAAACTGTTTTATTTCAGTGAATTTAATTGTGTACCAAACTGTGGGCTCCATAATGAAGTGGTGTTTACAATTCTTAAATGATACATAATCCAAAATATAATTAAAATATGTGCCAAAATTTAAATGAGAAATTGATACAGTAAAAGACACATCACTGGGACTTGGAGTGACGAGCAGCAGAGAAAGAGCTCTGAGACTTGGAGGCCAGGTGCTAGAATAAAGCTATGTGAGGAAGCAAAGAAGGAGGTTAGTAGGTTCTAGGTCTAATATCCAGCAAGGATTGAAGTGAGAATTAGAAACCACAGGGAGAGTAAAGAGAGGGACCTAAAAAAGAAGAGGGAGGTGGCAAATGTGCTTTCTCTCTGAGCCTTAGCTCATAATGTGAGAAAGGAAACTCAAAACTGCAGATGCACAGTGACTACTGGTGGTCCCAGAGGTGTCCCTGGAGAAATGCACCAGTGGAATGGAGTACTTACACAGAAGACTGCAGAGACCGGTAAGCATTTCTTATTCAGACATCCTCCAAGAGAGGAAAACTGGCCAGTTGTCATTTTGAAAAGGGGCCAAATGAAGTCAGAACTCAGAGCATCCGTGAGTTGGTTCTGTCTATGGCGTTCACTGTCTGGGTAAGGCACAGCTAAACTCAAGGCAGTAGGAGGTCAGGAAGTCAAGTTCAAGCCAGTAGGGAGTTGTGTTCAACCCAGTAGGAGGCACACAGAGTGTTGCAGAGTGAAAAGCTTGGGTCCCAGCCTCACAATTAGGAACCAGAAGCAGTTTGAATTTCAGTGAAACTAAAGGAGCAGGCTTTCTGGATTTATCCACCACCCCAGTGTAATTCTACTACTGGCTTTCTAAGATTAATTACCATGGAAATGACCTTTCTCTTCCCACTGTTTACCAGTGACACAAAGAAAAATTGTGAAGTGGACATTTTCCCCCTTATTTTCTTCCTTTCTTTTTTTTCTTTTTCTGATAGTTCTTATATGCATAAGAATGTGAACATTGTTTCTATCTTTTAGCTTCTTGTTTTGTTCTACTCTTGTTTCTGCTTCCTCATTCCTACTTTCCCTCCTGTCATCTTCCCCAGTTCCTCAAAACTTACATAATCTTCCTTTGTGTTCCAACCCTGCTCTTTTACAATAACCCCTGTTAAATTTTCTCTATTGAGGGTAAAAATCACCATACTGAAGGAATATTTACTGTATACAATTTTCTGGCTTTTTTAGATTTTGTTATACAACTACAAATCTTGTTCATATGGGTAAACATGGCAAATTAATAGTTATGTCAATTTGTAATTTTCTAGGCCATCTTTGATGTTATCAATAATACTGATTTCACTACTTTAGCAAACATGAAGTAATTGTTCTACTTAGCTATTCTTCCTGGTGTGTCAAGACTGAGATTATTCAAGTGTCATAAACAATACCCAAAGAACCAGGAATTAGGCCAAATATGTAATAAAAACTCACCCCCAATAAACTGAATGGGTAGAACTTGCAACAGACCCAAAACCCAAAAGCCCTTTACACCTGGAAAATATTTCTAGTCATTTCCTAAAGGTACTAAATATTAGCAATAAATCTACTCACCATAAGTGATTTATAAGAATCAAGTCAAGAATTAAACTAAAAATAAAAATTGAAAATCATCAGAGATTTAAGTAACATTCAAACCCACATTTCCAGATCACCAAAAGTAAGCACAGGGAGTAGTGAGGTACAACAATTTGAATGCCATCCATCAGGAGTTTCTGAAATAATAAAATCAGAAGTAACTATGCAGTTTCAGAGACTTCAGAAAATATCAAATCAGAACTAATTTTGCAGATAACTACAGAAATGGTGACCATAATGAAACACATGCTTAGTGGCTCTAGAGTACATACAGATAAAAAAATAGAGGGGATTATGAAAAGAATACCAACAATGAATTCTCAATTTAGGAAAATAGTGAAATACAAGAAACAGATTCAAGCAGATATCCATCCAAGAGATTACAAATTCCATTGAAAGTATATCCAGTAGAATAAACCAAATTGAGAACAGAATATCATACATAGAAGACAGGATTTCAGTTAGTGATAATGAAAAACAAGATTTCTTAAGGATAGAAAGGGATAAGAAGACAAGATGGCCAATCAGTGAGCAACAAAATACAAAGCCTCCCTAGAGAAACAACTCATTTGCCAGAATAAAACAATCTGGAGAGACCCAGATAGAGGGAGATGGATCCTCTTGACACAGGAAGAAATTAAAACATAAAAAACTCAAATACTTCAGGACTACAAATGAAACAGCTAAAAATCATGGCACACAGTGTTTTTATTCATGGCAAACCAACAAGTTTGCAAAGGCCTGAATCCGAGCCAGCCCGCAGAGCCACCCAAACTCATTCCTGCCACCACTCACAGGAAGCACAGCAGCTCTGAAGTCGGGGATTGGTGAGCCCAACGGAGAGTGGAGCCAGTGAAGGGACTTTTATTAATCCACGGTCAGTGCTGGGAATGAGACTCCCCCCTCCACAGGAAGGGGGCGACAAAATTGGGCAACACGTTGGAATCAGGCAGGAGGAGCTTTAAGGGCCCTGAAGTTTGGCTGGCCTGGCAGGGAGGGGCAGGCAAATACAGCCTCTGCTTACACCTCAGTGACAAGAACAGTCAGGAGAAGGTGGAGGTCCCTTGCCAGTGTGCTTCAGAGGACACGTGGCCAACAGGGAAGGGGGTTGGGACCTGCACTGTAACCAGTGTAGAGGAAGCCAGGGCCACAACAGAAGAGAGAGGCAAGAGGAGGCCCACAGCCCAGAACCCTGAGAGCCCTGATCCAGAAGAGGGAAAAACAAGGGAGACTGAGGGCGGCAAACACGCAACATCAGACATGGATTAATGGACAATAAGAGATATCTTTGGGACCTTGTAGACAAGCTCAAAAATGAAATATTTAATCAGGTAAAGCCAGATATGTGTAGAATAATAAAAGAAATGATGTTATGAAGAATTTCTCAGGATGATACAGAGGGAAGAAGGGAGGGACACAAAAAAAGGAGAGAAACAATCAATAAAGAATATAAAGAAAATATAGAATACGTGAAGCAGATTCAAAGAGACTACCAGGAAATTAAAAACTCCATTGAAAGCTGGCAAAATGCCTTAAAAGAAACTAAGGATAGACTATCAACACTTGAAGATAAGTTTGCAATGTGTGATCATGATAAGAAAGAGCTCTTAAAAATAACAAGGAAACAGGCAGTAACAATACAAAGGCTAGAAGATGACAAGAGAATCTACAATTTAAGAATAAGAAATGTGAATGAAGAAGCAGGAATACATACAGGCAAATTACAAAGGCTATTCAGGGAAATGATTAAGGAAAACTTCCCAAGCATGGGAAAAGAAAATGATGTTCGGTTATGTGAGGCATACAGAACTCCAGCCACCTACAACCAAAACAGAGCTACACCCAGACATATAATAATCAAGATACCAGAAATTCAATACAAAAACAGAATATTAAAGCTGTTAGAGAAAAGAAACAGATTACCTATAAAGGTAAGCCCATCAGAATCACAGCTGACTTCTCAAAACAGTCCATCAGATCAAGAAAAGCTTGGAGTGAAATATTCCAAGCTCTGAAAGAAAATAACCTCCAGCCCAGATTGATGTACTCTACAAAACTGTCATTAGCAGTTGATGGAGAAACAAGATGTTTCCATGACAAAGAGGAACTGTGGGAGTTTGTGACCACCAATCCAACCCTACAGAGAATACTGAAGGATATTCTAGAGAGAGAGAGAGAGAGAAAATACAAGGATTTTAGGAACAGTGGAAGAAAGGCCTCAATAAGTGGGGCAGGCAGTAGAATGAAGGAGAAAACTACACAAACAAAGGCAGAAAAATAGCATAGCAGAAATGAGGCACAGAAGGATGGCTAGAATCTCTAATATCGATGGTCCTGATACATTGTATTGTTAATAGTGCAACAGGATTTAAAACCCACATTCATTACTCACACTATTCTGCTTAGATGTATTATATTCTCTTCCAGTCATTCTACCTGTACTAGATTTGAGGGCACAGATGGTAATCCCGAAAATAACAGGATATAGTATGCTAATCATCCTTAGTTTCCTATTAACTTAATCTAAAGCTCTGTAAAACCTACATTCTTTAACATGATTGATCTTAATCAAATCTTGTTTGTTGGATTGCTGTTTTGTATTGATAGATTTTATTCAAAGCTGTTATGATTGATAGTATCAAGTCTGAGAGTATAGGCAACTGCACTTATGATGACAAGATCCACTAGAATATCCACTCTGGTTTGATCATTACCTGGTTTTGAAGTTATATATTGTCTACAGTGCTTTATTTTTACTAATATTGTTATTTACTGCTATACTCAATTATACTGCTATATTCAATTATGCCTGATGATATAGACATTCTATTGAAGATAATAAGAAACAAAACAGTAATCATTGTAGATCACCTTGTACTGTGGTATTATACAACTTTTTGGTTTCATGTTTTTATAGGAATTTGTTGTGTTTTGTCTTGCTGTTTTGTTTTTCTATCTAATACAGAAAGGATAGAAACACATGTAGAGATTCATGCATGCATAGCTGTTTACACTCTCACTGTTTGACTATCTACTTTGTATGTTTTAATTTTGTAACCTGAACAACTATTTCTAAGAGGACAATATGTAATTTATTAACTAGTGACTTCTTATTGTTTATCATTTTTTTTGAAGTTCTGTATTATCTCTACCCTTTACATGCTTTTGTTTCTCTTTAGATAAAGTAAAAATTAATTTGTAGCCAAAAAAAAGAATAGAAAGGACCATGAAAAGTCAATCCAACAGCTGCTATGTGATGCAAATAATGACATAAGATTAATTGGAATCAATAAAAAAGCAAGAGATATGACAAACAACATTTTTAAAAGTAGTGGCAGAAAATTTACCACATGTGGAAGGGAAATTTCACATTCAGATAAGTGAGGCATATACAACTCCAATTAGCCATAATCAAAAATTCTACCCAAGCCAGGCATGGTGGCACATGCCTGTAGCCCTAGTAATTGGGAGGCTGAAGCAGGAGGATCATTGTAAGTATGAGACAAGGCTGGGTTACAAATTGAGCTCAAGGCCAGCCTTAACTTCATAGTGAGGCCCTGTCGCAAAAAGACAAAAAAAAATCTACCTCAAAGCATTTAATAGTCAAGTTTCTAGAAATTCCACACAGGAACAGAATATTAAAAGTTGTCAGAGAAAAGAAACAAATGATCCACAAAGGAAAGCCAATCAGATTCACAGAAGACTCCTCAACACAATCTCTTAAGTCAAAGAAAGCATGGAGTAATGTAATTTGAGCTGAAAAAATGCCTCCAATTCACATTGAGGTACCCAATAAAACTATCTTTCAGAACTGATGGCGAAATAAGACACTTCCATGACAATGAACACCTAAAAACATTTATGACCAGCAAATTAGCACTCTAAAATATTCAGAAGGTCATTCTAGAAAGAGATAATAAAAAATACAACTCCAAGAACCCCAACAGAATGGATCCACCAAGCAAGGTAAATAATTAAAAAAGAGGAAACAAGGGAACCCACAATCCAAATATAGCATGACAAGGATAAGTCAGTACATATTAGTTATAACCATCAATGGAGATGTTCTTTTTTTTTTAAGTTTTCATCAGTACCAAGGATAGAACTCATGACCACGTGCTTGCAAGGCAGGTGTTTATGCCACTGAGCTAAATCCCCAGCCCCTGAGATGGTCTTAATTAAACAATTAAAAGAAATACACTGGGAAAATTGATCAAGAAACTAGATCCAACAATGTGCTGCATAAAAGAAACATGTTTAACAAAAGTGATAACTATTCAATTGACATACAAAGTGGGTTTCAAGCCAAGACTGAACAGGAAATGTGAAGAAGTTCACACTATACCTTTATTAAGGGAACAATCCAAGAGGAAGAAATGAGAATCATTAATACATGTTCCTCAAATACCAGTGCACCTGGATAAATAAACAAATATAAAAAATTCAAACAAGCACTAATATGATTGTAGTGGGGAGACTCAATACCTCACTGTAACAGATAGACAGATCAGCTAAACAAAACCTCACAAAAAATATAATTGAACCAAACTTTTGAACAAATGGAGTTAGTAGATATCTAAACAGTGTTACACCCTATTACAGCAGAATACTCAGCCTTCTCAGCTGAACACAAGGCATTCTCCAAAACAGACCACAAACTAGCTCATAGGACATGCTTAAATAAATGCAGAGGAATTGAAATTCTCCCATGCATATTATCAGACCATAGTGAAAAAAAAACTGGAAATCAATGACAAAAGAAACCACAAAAACTTCATAAACACGTAGAAATTAAATAACACATTTCTGCACAGCCAGTAGGTGACAGATGTAATTAAAGAAGAAATTAGACAGTCTCTACTCTTAATAATACCATTACAATATAGCAGAATACATAGAATGAAAAAATGCATTCCTAAAAGGAAGGTATATAGCACTGCATTCCCATATCAGAAAAGTGGAGCAAAGTCAAATAAATAAGCTAATGTTGAATCTACAGCTTTTAGAAAAAGAAGAGCAAGTCAGATCCAAAGCTCAAATGAGGGAAGAAATTATAAAGATCAGAGCAATGGTGACTAAGAAAACAATACAATGAGTCAATATATCAAGGAGTTGCTTTTTTCACAGATTAAACAAAATTGACCACCCTTAGCAAACATTATCAAAAAAGGAATGAAAAGATTCAAATTCATGCAAGTAGGAATGAAAAGGATAAAATCACAACAGATTCTGAAGAAAGTCAGATAATCAATATTAATTTTAGAGCCTATTGCTATTAAATTAGAAAAAATATAAAAGGAAAGATTCCTAGATACATATGAATTACAAAAGCTAAATCAAGGAGATATAAAAATTATAAATAACACAATATCAGTCAATGAAAATGAAGATGTAACTAGGAACCTACCAAAAGAGAAATGCATAGGTCCTGACACATTCACTGCTGGATTCTACTAGAAATTCAGAGACTATCTAATGCCAGTACTCCTCAAATTCTTCAGTGAAATTAAATGGAAAGCAGTACCCTTAAATGTCATTGCTGGAAGAATTACCCTGACATCAAAACCAGGCAAGTATCCAACTACAAAAGCTAACTATAGGAGAAGTCAAGATGGCCAATCAGTGAGCAACAAAATACAAAGCCTCCTGGGAGAAACAATTTATGTGCCAGAATAAAACACCCTGGAGAGACCCAGACAGAGGGAAATGGATCCTCTTGACACAGGAAAAAATTAAAACGTAAAAAAGCTCGTCAAATACGTTGGTACTACAACTGAAACAGCTAAAAATTATGGCACACAGTGTTTTCATTCTTGGCAACCTGCCAAGTTTGCAAAGGCCTGAATCTGAGGCGGCCCGCAGATCCACCCAAACTCGTTCCCACCGCCACTCACAGGAAGAACAGCAGCGCTGAAGTTGGGGGTTGGTGAGCCCAACAGACAGCGGAGCTGGTGAAGGGACCTTCATTAATCCATGGTCAGTGCTGGGAATGAGATGCCCCCTCCACAGGAAGGGCACAACCAAATTGGATGACATGTTGGAATCGGGCAGGTGGAGCCTGAACTGGGAGCGACAGTGACTTCATTTGGTTTCTCCTTCCCCAGAGCAGATTGATGGGACTTGCTTGGACTAGGCCACCTCTCTGGCTTGGACCCAGTGAGCCATCCCAAATCAATTCCCTGTGTCTAGCAAGCGCTAACCCAGTGAAGGCCCCTGAAGTTTGGCTGGCCTGGTGGGGAGAGGCAGGCAAATACAGCCTCTGCTTATACGTCAGTGACAAGAGCAGGCAGGAGAGGGCAGAGTTCCCTGACCAGTGTGCTGTGCTTCGGAGGAAATGTGGCCAACAGGTAAAGGGGCTGGGACTTGCACTGTAACCAGTGTGGAGGAAGTCAGGGCCATGACAGGAGAGAGAGGCAGGAGGAGGCCCCCAGCCCAGAACCCTGAGAGCCCTGACCCAGGAGAGGGAAAAACAAGGGAGACTGAGGGCGGCAAACATGCAACATCAGACATAGCTTCAATGGACATTAAGAGATATCTTTGGAACCTTGTAGATGAGTTCAAAACTGAAATATTAAATCAGGTAAAGCAAGATATAAGTAGAGTAATAAAAGAAATGATTTCAGGAATCATCTCTCAGGAAGATACAGACAGAAGAAGGGAGGAACGCAAAAAAAGAGAAACATTCGAGAAAGAATATACAGAAAATATAGAATACATGAAGCAGATTCAAAGAGACTACCAGGAAATTAAAAATGCCGCTGAAAGCTGGCAAAACTCCTTAAAAGAAATTGAAGATAGACTATCAAAACTTGAAGACAAGTTTGCAGTGTGTGATCATGAAAGGAAAAATCTATTAAAAATAATAAGGAAACAGGCAGTAACAACAAAAGGTTAGAAGATGACAAGAGAATCTACAACTTAAGAGTAAGAAACATGAAGAAGCAATACATACAGGCAAATTACAAAGGCTATTCCCAGAAATAATTAAGGAAAACTTCCCAAGCATGGGAAAAGAAAATGACATTTGGTTATGTGAGGCATACAGAACTCCAGCCACCTACAACCAAAACAGAGCTACACCCAGACATAAAATAATCAAGATACCAGAAATTCAATACAAAAATAGAATACTAAACGCCTTCAGAGAAAAGAAACAGATCACCTATAAAGGTAAGCCCATCGGAATCATGGCTGACTTCTCAAAACAGACCATCAGATCAAGAAGAGCTTGGAGGGAGGTCTGCCAAGCTCTGAAAGAAAATAACCTCCAGCAGAGATTGATGTACCCTGCAAAACTGTCACTACAAATTAATGGAGAAACAAGGTGCTTCCATGACAAAGAGGAACTGAGGAATTTGTGATCACCAATCCAACCCTACAGGGAATACTGAAGGACATCCTAGAGAGAGAGAGAAAAAAATACCAGGATTTTAGGAACAGTGGCAGAAAGGCCGCAATGAGTGGGACAGGCAGTAGAATGAAGGATAAAAGTAGACAAACAATGGCAGAAAAATAGCATAGCACAAATGAGGCACAGAAGGATGGCTTGATTTTGTAACATAAATGGCCTTCATACACTATATTGTTAATAGTGCAACAGGAATTAAATCCCATATTACTCATACTACTCTGCTTAGAAGAATTATATCCTGTTCCACTCATTCTACCTTTACTACATTTGAGGGCACAGACAGTAATCCCAAAAATAACAGGATATAGTATGGTGATCATCCCTAATTTCCTATTAACTTAATCTAAAGCTCTGCTAAACCTACACTGTTTCACCATGACTGATCGTAATCAAATCTGGTTTGTTAGATTGCTGTTTTGTATTGATTGATTTTATTCAAAGCTGTTATGATTGATAGTATCAAGTCTGAGAGTATAGGCAACTGCACTTAAGATGACAAGATTCACTAGAATATTCACTCTGGTTTGATTATTACCTGGCTTTGAAGTCTTATACTGTCTATAATGTTTTAGTTTTTACTAATATTCTTATGTACTGCTATATTCAATTATACTGCTTTATTCACTTATGCATAATATTATAGACAATTCTATTGAAGATAATAATAAACAACACAGAAATCATTGTAGATCACCTTGTACTATGGTTCTATATGACTTTTTCATTTCATGTTTTTATAGGAATTTGTTGTGTTTTGTCTTGCTAAGTTTTGTTTTTCCCTCTATTACAGAAAGGATAGAAAAACATATAGAGGTTCATGCATGCATAGTTGTTTACACTCTCACTGTTTGAATATCTACTTTATATGCTTTAATTTTGTAACTTGAACAATTATTTCTAAGAGCAAATATGAAATTTATCAACTAGTGATTTCTTATTATTTATCTTTTTTTGAAATTCTGTATTATCTCTACACTTAATATGCTTTTGTTTCTCTTTAAATAAAAACAAGCTAACTATAGTCCAAATTCCCTAATGAAATAGATGAGAAAAGCTCAATAAGATAAAGGAAAACAGAATGCAGCAAAACAATTAAGGACATTATACAATATGAGTAAGAAATATACTTTCAGGGAAGCACGGATGGTTCAACATATGCATACCAAAAAATGTAATACACTATATTAACAAAGTCAAAGACAAAAACCACATGATCATTTCCATAGATGCAGAAAAAACACTTCACAAATTATAACACCCATTCATGATAAAAACTCTACAGAAAATTAGGGTAAGCTAGTCTTTATCTCAACATGATAATAGCCACCTAGAAAACCAATAGAAAATATCATACTAAATAGTCAAAAAGCATAAGCTTTCACTCTAAAATCAGAAACAAGATGAGGATTCCACTATCGTCACTCTTATTCAATATAGTTCTAGAAGCATGAGCCAGAGTAATTAGACAAGAGAAAAAATTAAAAAGAACAAGGATAGTGGAGGAAAAAATTAAATTATAATTATTTGTGTATGACACAATACATAGAAGACCTCAAAAACGCTACCAAAGAACTTATTAATTTAATAAGCAAATTCAGTGGTGTGGCTGGATACAAAGTCAACACTCAAAAATCAGTGGGCTTCCTGCACACAAATAACAAACTCACTAAGAGAGAAATTAGAGACACAAGACCTTTCACAATAGATTTTTTAAAAATGAAATACTTAGGAATCAGTCTAACAAAGTAAATAACCTTTACATTGAAAACTACATTACTCTGAAATAGAGATCAGAAAATGGATAGATAACACTTGTTCTTGGGTATGAAGAACCAATGTAGTAAAAATAGACATACTTTCAAATTATTATTCAGATTTAATAGGTTCTTAAAACACCAAGATCATACCTCACAGAATTACAGAAAACAATCCTAAAATTGATTTGGAACCAGAAGAAAGCTAGAATAGAAAAAGCAATTCTGGACAAAAAAGTCAATCTGGGGCATCACAATTCCTGAAATAAAATTGTACTACAGCGCTACAGTGATAAAAATACCATGGTGCTGGCAATATAACAGATCTATGGATCACTGATACAGGTTAGACATGGAAGAAACAACTCCAAACACACTCAGCCATATTATTTAAATAATCACCATATCTTTCATAAATACTCATAGTTACACATAATTATAGGATGTTGATAATTCAGTACATGTATATGCTATATAATGATCAAATCAGTATAATTATTATTTCATCATCTTAAGCTTTTATATTTCTTTATTTTGGGGTCTTCATACTCCTCTCTTCTATTTTTTATAATATGTGTAACAATTTTTATTGACTATAGCCACCTACTCTGCCGTTGAATACTAGAATTTACTCTTCCAATCTAACTGTATTTTGTTACTTACGTCCAACCTCCATGTACATCATTAGCCTCTAGTGACCACTATTCTATTCTTTTCTGCTTTGAAATCAATTTCTGTGTAATATGTTTAAATGGGTACCCTGCAGATGACAAAAATAAAGACCAAGCAATAGATATCAATTCTGCCTTCTAGTCAATTTTTCTATGAATGAACCCTGAGGTATGTTACACTTTGGATAGTGCTAGACTAGGTAAATACAAAAAGTCCTCATTCATAGTCTTAGAACTGGGTAAAATAAAGGAGAGTAACAGTGTAGATCTCTGTCTAAGGCCTCATTTGCCACTTTCTCTGCCCCAAAGTCCCCAGCCCACTCAATTTCAGGGACACAGACTTACCTCCCACAAACTGTGCTGCTCCCATGCAACGTCCCATCATTCTGGAGATGAGTTCCTCCATGCAGCAGCCTAGGACAGCAGCCATTGCTACCAGAAGTAATAGTGCACAGCCAGCACCTGTCACCACTGTACACATCTGCCAGGACAGGCTTGGGATTGCACTGAAGCTGGAATAGCGCCCACATTCTTCCACCATGATCAGATCATTCCCTTCTCCTCGCACTGGGTAGTTGCACCTCCGGAATGTGCTGAATGACACTGGTTTCCCCAGCTGGGATCCAAAGAGCCAATAAGGCAGGAAGTAACTGGTAGAACTGGCCACAGCAGTAACAAGGGACAGGAAGGCCCAGAGGGTCCCCACCAAGGTCAGGCTGCTCCTCATGGTCTCTAGTTTTTCTGCAAGGATGGGGAGATGGGTCAGAGCACCAAATCAAAAAGTTACAGTGTAGGCTCCAAGGGCTTATTTTTCATCTAGTTGGCCAGTTTGGGGGCTTATTTTAACACTACTTTGCCCTTTATCAGGATAAAATTATTGTCTTGAAGACCATTGATGTCCTATAGGATTCTGCTTCTCAGTTTCCTTTCCTTCTGCCTGAATCAAAGTTCCACCGTCATTAGGCTGCAGTGGAAAAACCACAGAACTGAATTAGTGACTGATCTGCAGTCTTATCAACCAGTTTATAACTCTTAACATATAGCATGGAGCCATGGGAAGATAAAATAAAACTGTGCAAGAGTCCCTTGGGATTCCAGCTGACTGGCCTTGCAGGTTTGGAGGTCTGGAAGGAGGTAATATATCAAGAGTGTCAAGAACAAAGTTGTTTTCAGAGTTAAAGAAGAAGTAAAATTCACAGGCCTGCCCCAAAGAAGAGATAAGAAGTCAGGCAAGATCTGGGTCGAGTTACTGGTCATTTCCTTTTCACTTTCAACTTGGGCAACTTAATGAATTAGTGAGACCTTGTTGCTACTTCAAAAACAATTTTAGAAAGGGTTCAGTGAGAAGGGCCAGGGTTTAATCTCTAGTTACAGGAAAAAGGGAGAGGTAAAAAGGGAATAAAATGTGCCTAATTTGTACCATATACCTATTGCTACAAGTGCAGAGTTTAGTCACCCATAATTGAAATGGAAGTCAACTTTCCAATTGTGGCAGTTAAAGCTAGACGGACTACTAAGAAAAGTTTCCTTGTCCTTTGGTGACTATAGTTAAGCAAGTTTCTCCTCTCCATGAAATAAATCAGAATCAAGCTCTCACTGCCTTGCTCCAGGAATATATAGCTGTAAGAACCCTTGAAGTTCACTTTTGGAATAATATCAGATTCAACATTCTGAGAGACTTTCTAGATTTAATATCCTTGGCCCAGTTCAAAAATGGTTTTTATAGAGTACTTTATCAAAAACCAACCACTCTCTATCCCAATACACTTATCTTCTATTGTTTTCTGGCCAGTTTCTCTATTAGGGTGGCTAGAAACCCACTGTAGCCTGATGTCAACACCATGAATGTCTCTAGCAGGCAGATAGTGAAACATATTTCAGAAACTTCTCCATGATTCATTACCACTGTTTAACATTATAGGTAATAATTTGGAGGGGAGATAAGACAGAGGAGTCCCAAAGCAGAGGGAGTGCAGGAACTAGCTAGATGTAGGCAACACATTGCCTATTTAGGACATTGTCAGGAGCAAGCAACAGCTATGTTTAGGGTTAGAGCCATAAGCCATTTCTGAAGCACCAAGCCTGAAACAGAGTAGTCCTTATAATTCATGTATGCTTAATGAAACCTTTTCCATATAATCATCCTATTTTCAGACTGTCAGGAACCTTAATGAATCACCTAATCCAACCTTCTTATTTTATATATGGGTGAGTTTGACTCAATAACAGAGGAAGAGATTTTCCTCAGTCATAGAAAACCTGAATAAGAAACCTGCAGATGACTAGGCCAACTATTTGCTACTACACAATCTTAACTCTACCTCTCCATCACTTTACAATAGGAACATGGAGAGGAAGTGCTTTACCCAAGGATAAACAGCTAGTGAGCTACATGGCCAAATCAGAGGTCAGTTATTTGATTCTTAGTATAATACTCTTTTTTCACTCTATTGTAATTCCTTTCTTGTATATGTTTTGTGCTATGTGTTTTGTGCAGGAAGGGTGTAGAGGTCATAAATTGTAGGAGAAACTCTGGAATGTTAGGGATTGAGAACAAAGTGCCCTTAGCTGGTCCCCTAGAAATGAGGCTTTGTGTTTGTGGGTGGGGGAAATGAGACAGAGCGGGTGGGGAGAAATATGATGAGGGATTTTAGGTCAACAATGGGAGAAGTGGAACTAGTTTTAAGTAATTGCAGTCAGAAAGCAGATATGCTTGGCAACAATGAGGTAATGCTTCTACTTGTCATATTGGAGTTTGTAAGATTATGAAAAGCATATGCAGCCCTCTGTTATGGACTCATTTCCTGATGAAGAAAGCCAGGCTAGAGGAAAAGAGAAAAAAAAGCTGATAAACAGCTATTGACTAAATCCACACAATCCTTTCTGAATCCATTTTTTCATATGTTCTGCCTAAGGATCTTCTTAGGCTGTTAAGAAATGTATTACTCCTCAATTTACAAATGAGCAGACCAGGATCCAGTAAGCCAAGTGACTTGCCCAGAAGTACACAGTGATTCAATGACAGAGCCATCATTTTCTACTCTTTGGCCAGCAAGCTTCTCCCAGAGAATTACCCCAGTAGAATTACATCACCACTTCTACAATATTACAATTAAATTCTCCATGGTTTCCCATCCAGAATTTCAAAAAATATTTAGCAACAGGAAAAGACATGCTAGGTAGGAGGAAAGCCAATTTTTCCAGAAACACTGTATAAACCAGAACAAGAGTATTAACTACCTCAAGTACAACACATTGTAGTCTGAACTAACTGCATATGTCCTACATGGTTGTCATCACCCTGAGATTAAAACTTCCAATATGACAACCAGTAGATGGGCACAGAGTATAAGAAAGAGGAAGGGATTATATTTATGAGTGGTATCTAAAATATGATAGAAAGAGGCAGAAGGATTTGGACATAAAGTTCACTTCAATTGTGACAAATAAAGTTTTAAACTATAATGCTACCACTCACTCTTACCATAATTTCATTTTAGAAGCAACATTTGAAGCCAGGAAGTTGGAAGGCAGAATCACAAAATTTAGTTTAACTGTATTTAGCTATAGAATAAATCATTGCCTTTCTGAATTTAATTTTCAACTTTAGAAAACCTCATTATTCATTTTCAAATTAGGTCTAGGGTAAACAACCATACCATTTTGCCTGGAACTAAACAGATTTCTGGGATGTGGGACATTCAGTGATAAAACCAGAAAGGTCCCAAATATTCTGGGAAGGTAGGATCACCTTACATAGAAATAGATGTTTTTCACCAGCACTATCCAGTAACAGGAGTTTTAGAATCACTGTTGTTAAAAAAAAGTTCTCTCACATGCAGCTTGCTTGCCATGCTGGCAAGCAGCTGGGGGCCACACAAGCTGCCTGAGCACCAGGGGGAGAACTATCAGCAATTCCTGAACTCTGCGTCATGTTGGAACTTGGGGCCCTGGGAGAACAGGAAGCTTGCTTGCCACCCTGGTAAGCAGCTGTTGGCCTGCGGGTGCATGGGCTAAGAATCAGACATGGATCCACCTCACCCGTCCCCGCGCCCCCCCCCATTAGCAAGTGGGAACTGGAGGTCTGAGTATCTCTTGAGAGGATGAATGTATGCAGTGTGGCAAGTAAGGGGATTTCCTTCTACCATCTCTTTGAAGGCAAATATTTTTATAACTCTTTTGCTCAGTTTTGACTACTCTATTCAATATTCTGTTTTTATAAGTTCAATATTTCCTTCCATTTTGCTCTACCTGATTGAAAGAGCAGCTAATGTGAGCAGAAAGGGATGTACTATTGCACCTATTGCTGGTGTCCTAGTGACCTTCTGTGAGGTTCTGTGCCAATTTTACTGCACTGCCTTTCATGGGTTTGTTCTGTCTTGTTCTGCTGTATTTTGCTACCTTCAAAAAAAAGTCGATAACAAAGTAACAAAATACCTCCAAAAACTCCCAACTCCACCAAAACTGATCCATGGGGCATGGATGAGGTGAAACTCAGAAACAAAGCAACAGAATAATATAAGGTGATTAAAAGTAAATAACAACAATGAAAGAGGTCAGTAAGGTACTGAGCAACCTGACACTGGATATAACTAAACAGATAATGGACTTAAAAAGTAAAAGGAAGAAAAGAAATTGCTCTAAAGGATATGACTGCATTTATGTTTAAGTGCATAGGATTGATAACTATGTTGCTAAATTGTTACTGGATCATTGAACTTCTTTGCAGCCTCACTGTTTGAATGTTCACTTTATATGCTTTAATTCTGTAACTTGAACAACTATGTCTAAGAAGACAATATGTAATTTATCAATTAGTGATTTCTTACTCTTTATTTTTTCTGAAATTCTGCATTGTTTCTACCCCTTTTTTCTGTTTTGCTTTCTTTTTCTTTTTAAATAAATTTTTTAAAAAAGTTCTCTCATGTTTTCTCTCTAGAACTCAAAGTTAAACATGATCATGAAATTCAACAATGGAGAAGTGTAACCTATACAAATTGAACATAAATCATTATGTATCATAGACTTGACATTTTGAGATCAAGGAATAGATTTCAGAGATTCAACAATGCATTATTTCTCAAGCATACAAGTTCCAAAATACCTTCTCCTGTGGAAACAAGGCAAGAGATTAAGATATGGACTATCAGGCTGGGCAATACAGTGTGACCTGTCAATCACAGAGATCCAAGAGTTATACCCCCAAGTCCTACATCTGGAACCAATCAAAAAGTGCTACCTTCAGTTCTTCTAGTAACAATTCAAGCAGGTTTTTGATAAGACAGCATAGATCTGATGGAGTCAGCCTGAGCAGTGGGAGATACAAAAGACAGCTGTCATTGAGCTCTTGACCACTGTGCTCACTTATTCATAGTGGTCCATTGTCATCTTGTAGAGCACACTTCTTTTCCTAATTAGTTGGCCTGCTTTCACTCTTCATAGAATGTTTCCTTCTCCTCCTTTAATAAATGTAAAGCTTCACTGCCTTTTGCATTTTTTTTGCTCAACTATATTTTCAGTATAAGAAGAACCTAAAAAGAATCCCTAGAAGGAGACCTCAAAGCCCCCAGATCTTAGTAACAGATAAATATGGAGGCAGCAGGACATTTAGAGTCTGGGAATACACACTGCTATTCACATTTCCTTGTCAGGGAAGAGCTTTCTAGCAAAATGATTTTAGTTCCATCACCTGTGATGGAGTAATTCCCCTTGTGACAAGCCTCCAACGCAATCCAAGTTCAGTCCCAGAAAATGGCTAAGTCACTTTATATTCACACAAGTAAAAACCACAAACAATGCTGTACTTTATCCTATCCTAATTCCTTGTGCATGCTTCTTGTGTAAAATACCATTGCTTCTCTGCCTGAAATATCTAGCCTTAGAATCACACTAGACTTCTGGAACCAAGAATGAACCATAGAACTCCTGCAGAGTAGTCCAGTAACCAGGTATTGATAGAGAAGCAAGATAAAAAAGTAAGAACAAGACAAAAAAAGAGACAGGGAAAATTATAATTTTAAAAGTGAAAACTACAGCTTCAGAACACAAGCCTAGTTTTTATTTGTTTTATTCTGTTTCCTCTCTCTGTCTCTCTCTGCCTATCTTTCTCTCTCTCTCTTCTGACAAAACAGTAAATCTGACGATACTTTTTCATCTATAAATGGATTATGACATTCACTTTTTACTTGCAAAGGATCTTATTTTTTTAAAAAGGTGTCTTCTTTCACTTGTGAATAGAACATCTTTTTCGTCTACAAATTAGGGTTTCACCTATAAATGGATCATTATCTTACTTTGGATAGGTCATCCTCTTCCAACCACTAGACAAGAGTAACACTATAGATTATCACATTCTACATATTTTCACCACACAAAATTTCCCAGTTACAAACTACAATATGTCTCACCTCTTGGAGCACCTGCCCTCTACTCTTGAATGTGCCCTAAAATCTTTGCCTAATAAATCCTCTTGTGCCTCTTACTGATATATTCTGAAGATTTTTCTCTGCAGTGGAATTCAGAACATCTGAAAACTTTTTTCTACAAAAGTGTGATTTAAGTTCCTTACTTCAGCCCCAGGGAACTTCTCAGACCTAGCCAGATAACAATATGATTGTATCTGAATCACCCTCTTGTGGTTTTACACTGTATTTTATACCTCATTTTCCCTGCTAAACGTTTTATGTGCCTATTTCTGAGAGTAGTTGTATGAGATGCACTAGTTGTGGCCAGAAAATTATAATAGCTAGAGTGGAAGCATGAAGTCTGATCTGCATTTTATTATCCTCACCAAAGCTTAATGTATGCTCATCTTTAGAGATATTCTGAACATTTTAACACAACCTCATTAGTAGAAGTTAACTTGACATGTACAAAAGCAATTTAAGCCACAAATGTCAACTGTTCTCTCTACTACATTTTTAAATATCTAGCTTAGAAATAAAGAGCAAAACAAAAGGTAGATAATAAGAAACAGAATGGTAGTATTTTTGCAAAAGGGGTCAAGAAATGGAGGGAAGGAGTAGTGAGAAGAAGGGAAGAGGATAAAAAAAAAACTTTTGTGTTACACGCATATACCTACTTCACGCAAGAAATGTAATCATTATGTACTGAAAACAAGTAAAATAATAAAAATTAAAATTAAGAGAAATGAATCTAAGGAAAGGGAGTCTACTATTTTTTTTACAGTACATTAACAACTCTCACTGTTGATAAGTCATGTGTCACAACCCTTCATAAATCTTTTCTGCTGTGACATAAGGCCAGTTCCTTTTGTTGGGACCTCAGAGAGAATGGAGAACATCTGGCCAATGTAGCCTACATAAGAATCCCTTTTCAACTCAGACTGTTAGTAAGTTACTTTTAGCCTTTTTCTCTACAAAATGAGTTCTCAGTCTCTCCCTGTGAGGTCCCATTACCAAGCATTTAATCATTTTTTTCTCATTTATTTTGAATTCACACATACATACTCATATGTGGATATATAGCATTAATAAAACTGGAAACACTGTCCTTATATTTTTGTTAGAAAAAAGTAAAATACCTCCTTCCTCTACCTCATCTCTCAAACAATTCTCACAAAAAACAACACAAATCCTGTTGTTCCCACTGGAGCTTGTTGTGTAATTTCTGAGTTAAGGAAAGCTTTCATTCAGTAAGAGTACTAGCTACTGATAAAAGAAACAGTAAGTTAAATGTAAGAACAAAACAATGGTCATAAAGCGAATCATTGAATTACAGCTGATGAGGGAAACATGACTGCAAAAATGCTTGTTTAGGGATGGTCTTTGAGAGGAAGCTTTATTGGCACTGGTGTTAGGAAAGGAATATAAACAGGCCTTTCTTTTCATGCCCCAACTGGGCATTGCCCCCCTCTCAAGCCTATAACACATTCATCTCACTCACTATTCAGATTTCTCTAGGAAATGAGCAAGGCATATAGACATACAAAGCTGATCCAAAAATACAGTGTGTGTTTAAATTTTTAACAATCAATTACAGTAAAACACACACTGCCTGTAATACTCCCAATGTACTCTCCCTTGCTTTGAACAGATTTATCCCATCATTTTTGCCACTTTCTGAAACATTTTGGGGTGTCCACTTTTGTGAGAACCTTTACAAGGTGTCATAAAAATATGATGAAAGCTGCTTCAAGTGCTGTCTGACAGAAAGTCAGAATTGTCAAAATGCTACAGTGTGTCCTCATCCACTTTATTCACCGGATCTAGTACCATGTAATTTCTGCCTCTTTTAAAAAGTCAAAAAGACCATAAAAAGTGCATGTTTTAAAACTATTGTGTACATCAAAGCAGCCACAGCAGTGCAAGTAAAAATATTGATGAAAGAAGACTTGCAGAACTCCTTCAGAAGAGAGTGGCAGGAATGACAGGGGAAATGAGTGGAAAGTGTGTATGTCGGGGGAGGGTTTTTTGAGGATGGATTAATGGCAATGTGTCCTTTACTATAATAAAATATTTTTATAAACATTCACTGTGTTTTTTTTTTACTCAAACTTCTTATGTTTCTGATAGGCAAATAGATGACCAAAAAAAGGCAAATGTATTTGATCAATGTCTCTTTTATCAGGCTTGCTATATAGGCAACCTAACCACTGTAGCTCTTTCTGTTTCAGTCATAGTCTCACAAAAACCTACTATCATGTCACAAATATTTCTCTCTACATTTTCTGCCAATTGAGCCCATTAGAAATTTCTCCTTCTCTGTATGTTTCCACCATGGGAGTTGCTCAAGTTTCCCCTGTGCCTGAAATCATTTCATGATATAACCACTGAAAATGATTTATTTTTCATCTGTAGCTTGCTGATTCTAATAAGACCCCACTTTTGACCTCAGGTTTTAAGCTTGCTAAAATTCGCTGTCATTTCCCTCCTTTCTTCTTCCTGTCTGTGCTAGAAAGATTAGAAAAACTACCACAGATTAGAAAAACTAGTTGTGTTGTGTTAGCTTATTTATTTATTCATTTATTTATTCATTTACTTGCATCTTATCATCTTGAAATAGAGTCACTCACAAACAAATAACTTACAAAAAGGCAGGAAGCCAAAGAGTATCAACTAGCAATCAAAAATCTAGAAATTTAATTCTGAATAATAGAGTTGGGCTTGCAGAGACAGAGGGCTTATATAAAGAAACTCCACATCAGGTCCTATACTACTCCTTTTCTCCTAAAAATACAAAGATGGTAACTGAATGTTTTCTTCAAATTTCATATGAGCTTCTCTCTTTACCACAAATGTTGCTTACTGAATTATCATTTGTCTTATGCTTTATCAACTAGAAATCTTCAGCTCAATTTTCACTCTGGTCTGATAGGGAAAGTTGGTTATCACCTTCAATGATCAGTTGGTTGCCTAGCAGTCTTACCTCATACCTTTCATTGGTTAGAATCTACTCCTTCAGGCTTCTCTGGTAAAACATGAGTAAGACTTATCAATGATAGAACAAGTGGTGAAGTACTCTCCCGTACATTTAGAACATGGTTCCAATCCTGCAGTTGTGCCCTTTACCTTATGGATTCAGCTGGGAATAATGTTCCACTACAGCTATCCACTGAGTGGGCCTGGTTTGTGTGGGAAGTGGGGGAAAGTGCACAGGTGAATTTGAAGCAACTCCTACAGTATATATCCAGAGGAAGAGAAACTTATAAGAACTTCAAAGGAGGCAGGAGGTACCCTGGCTTATTAAGTGTTTCTCAAAATGAAGGTTCTAAGCCTGCATCAAAATCACCCTAGATGCCTTTTGAAAACACAGTATAGTCTCTGACCTCATCCTAGCAGATTCACTGAATTTGAATACATGACAATTTGCATTTAAAAACTATCTTCAGCTTGCTTTGAAGGGAACTTATGATTTAGGGGTGCTATTTCAATGGAAAAAAGTCCAGATTTTAGAATCAGATCTGAGACAGCCTCTTTTAAGTGATATGAAGATGAATAAAATTATTTAAACCTCTACATTTCATTTTTATTTATAAAATGGAGAAGATGGAGCATCAAGTGAAATTTCATGTGGTATACTTAATGCAAGGGTAGATATCAATTCTTCCCCTTTTTACTTCACCCTCATGAATAACAGAGAAGACTTGAAGCCATCCAGGAAGTGGATCATCTCTACTCTCCACTCACACCTCACAACCACTCTATGGGTGATTTCTCCTCAGTCAATGGCTTCGTTCTGCTTTTAGTTTCTGACCACAAAGTGAAACCACTTGACAGTGTGCTTGGCAAGAATAGATTTATAGTTAAACTATTTCAGGTTCTTCTGGGAATCATCTTGCTTGGCACATAGTAGGAATTCAAAAGTATTTACAGAATGAATGCTATGTTTTTATTTCTAGTCCTACTTTCCTCAAACTCTTATCCCCCATTTTATCACCATGACCCCAATTTAGGCAAGCCTAACAGGTCACCCACCACATCAGGAAACATATCCACTTTTACTTGTATAGACAAGTCAGAACAGAATCCCTCCCATGTCACTCGCAGAGACATGCACCTCCTCTCCTCAAGTTACCAATTCCCCTGGAGAATCAAGCTAGATATTAACCGTTAGGTCCTTAAGCCTTGTCAATACAAAATAGAAATCCAACCCCAATTCCTCTCAGCTTCTGTGCAAACAGCAGACTATTAAATAAAATATACCAGGCTTCCCTTGGGAAGAAAACAGCTTCTCTGAGCTTTGAGATGAAAGGACAGGAAACCTGAAAAAGGAAGAGGGAAGGAGAGCTGAACATAGGAGAGGAAAGCAGTTTCTTACTCAGCTGTTTCAATTACATTTGGCCCAAATTGCATATTTACCTTCTGGTATGAAGGTTGACTGACTTATTCTCTCTCAGGCTCAGATCGGAGAAATAACTTCTCCTCCCAGCTTGTCAGACAGAAATGAGACTCCCAGCTGCTCTTTGCAGAGATGCCTGAAAACCTTTCTTTACCTTTAGAAGATGGGGCGGAGTCCAGTGTAATGGGAATTAACTCCAACCACGCTGGATGCATCAAATTCAGTTTCGGACATGCAGGCACTTGAAGTAGAAACTAGCTTAGCAAGTAGTTTCCACCTCCAACTTCATAGTTGCTAAATCAAATGGGGGACACACCCATGCTTGGTTTGAATTGCATATATGTCTCACTTCCTTACCTGCTGCCAGAATCCCCACTGAGGAACAACTTCTCTCTCTTTCTTCCAAAGGTCTACATTGTCTCCACCAGAGATTAAATAGCAGACTGACACGGCTGGAAACAACTGACAAGACATACACCTGAGTAGAGTAAGACACTGTTCAGATATAGTATACAGCTGAATGAGGAGAAATGACCTGTTATTCTTCATGGAAATAAATCAGTATTACCAGACACATAGTAAGTGTGTGAGAGACATAGCTGAAAATTTAGACATTTTAAAGGAAGAAAATTGTAATTTTTCTTTCCACTACCACTTAAAAATTCTCCTTTAAAATTTTTCTAAGAAAAGAAACTGTAGTAAGAAACTGATTTCCATTGTCTAATGGGAACATTGCTCTTCTGGCTCTAAGATAGAACACTGATTACATTTAAGAAAATATTGAAGCTAGGCATGGTGGCACCCTCCTGTAATCCCAGCATTTGGAGGCTGAGCCATGAGGATTGCTATGATTTGGAGGCCACCCTGGGCTGTATAATGAGCCAAATCTGCACTGCAAAGAGAGACCCTGTCAAACAAAACAAAACAGAAGGAAAAGGAAGAGGAGAGGGAGGAGGAGGAGAAGGAGCAGAATGGGAAGGGGAAGGGGAAGGAGGAGGAGGAGGGGAAGAGGAAGGAGGAGGAGGAGGGGTAGAAGAAGAAGAAGAAGAAGAAGAAGAAGAAGAAGAAGAAGAAGAAGAAGAAGAGAAGAGAAAAGAAAAGAAAAACTGTTGAAGTTATACATTAAAAGGACCAAATAATACTTGTAAGATTGTTACAGTACTACCAAAAGTGTCTAATTTATCCCAAAGGATCAGTTATCTGCTTGGGAAAAGATCTGAGAGGTTTGAAGATGAATGAAGTGTTAACTAATGCTTTACTCCAAACTGAAGTCATCTTTCCCAATTATGAATTTCCCTGATACAGTATTCACTTCAGCAGATTTATCACCTTCTATGTTAATATTACTTTTTCTGTATATGAGTCCCATTTTCCCTTGAAAATGTTGTGTAAGCAAGACTTTGCCTGAATAAATCAAAATGAGTTCAAAGGAGAACAGTAACTAAATTAATCTGCCATAGAATATTGAACTGATCCAAAATATCTGTGCTTCTGTAATGGCCCAGTTACCTACCCACAATAGTATAAATGTTGCCAGGCCCATTTTCTAGCATTCTATTTCAGTAACTCAAATATAAAAGTAAATGATTTAGCAATTTAATACACTCATTGTATCTTAATTATTGAAGTTCCTAAAGTTTTTCCAACCTACTGTGGATTATAAGCAGCATCCTGCTTTTATTGCTAATAAAGCCTTATTTTTATGCATGTGTTTGTATATCCAGTTATTTTCTGTCAGCAGTTTTTACCATTTTTTTCTTCCCTAATGCACTGCTACACCACATTCCCTTAATAATAGCTTACTGAGGCAGTTCCTGGCAAAGGGACAGAAGACTTCTTGGGTGGGATGTAAGACTATTGGGAGTGTAAGCTCCCTAGATAATTTTAATCATCTCATTATTGTTATCCCCTTAGGAATCAGTGGTTTCAGATATAGGGCTAAATGAAGAGAAAGCAAGTCAAAATTACCATACACTTAGTAACTGTTTGAGATATAACTAAAAACTTTGGCATATGAAAAGTAGTTGATTCTACTCTAAGCACAGTGACTTTTGCTCAGTGGCTATACTTGTCACTTTTGGAACTTGACACTTATTTGGAATAAATTTTTATATCCTCCTTTTCAATCTCTTCTTACTAGTCCTCCAGTTCCCTTAAGTAGAATAATATGAACATTTAAATATATACTGAATAATAGTATGATTTATTGAGCAAAGATTTATTTCCTGTTTTTAATTTTACAGTTAGTTATTTTTTAAAAAAATTGCTTTCATCTTGATATTTTACTAATTAGAAATATTCTTCAGTCATGTTTCTGTAGATTATGTGGGAAAGATTGAGAAGGGAAAATTTTTTATATTTAGAAGATAGAATAATATATAGTATTTTTAATAATGCTAAAATAAGTATATGTTATGGAGCATGTAAATTCTACTTTTGAATAAGAGACTCTACAGAGACAAGATATGTGTGACAAGTTATCCTAATATATGTTCACATCCCCAGGCCTAGTTTGTCAAATATTATTCTCCACAGTAGAATTTCCCAAGGAAGATCAACATTCCAACTACATTTTTCAGTCTAAACAAATATCAGTAAGCAAGAGCTTGTAAAAAATCCTGTTTTTGTAAAGTTTTATTGGCATATAGCCATATTTTATTCATTTATGCATTTTCCATGGCTGTATCCATGCTACAACTGCAGAGATGAATACAGGTAATAAATATCTTATGTTACACAAAACCTAAAATATTCATTACCTGGCTCTTTATAGAAAAGATGTTGTTGAACCCTGGTTAGTATTCACACCAATAGAAGATAGTAGAGACATTATATTAGTTGTTAAGAGGATAAAGTTAAAAGGGAAGAGGAAAAAAGTAAAATACAAATGCTGTCTTCTTTCAGGTCTGCTAATGTGCCAGGAAACCTTCATTATTTCTTCAATATCTGCTGCCCGTGGGTCAACAAGTTTGTGTGCAATATAAGCAATCTATTCCATAGTCTTATGAAAACATATTTCACTAGTAAATATCTTTTCAAGCTATGTTTATGTTGTTTTCCAATATATTTTATGTGAATTTTTATTTTCTTGTCAGAGCTGATTCTTTTTCATGGGCTACTTCCCTGGTATTTTGTAACATTTCTTATTACTATAGATGTATATTCTAGTCTTCAAAGAATGGCACATTTATTTTTAAAGTCATTTCTTTCTACAGTCCCATTATCTTTGAAATTTGGGAATTTTGACTATTAGCACTGATAAATTTAAACTATGTAGACTCCATGAAATGTTACCAATGTGGGCTAAATATAGAAGATACTCCTTGCCTATGCTATAGTTTTATTCTGGATTGAAAATCTAGAGATAAAATTTTCCTTTTTTCATTGTATAAAATCAGAACTGACAGCTCTTGAGTTTCCTTCTTGACATCAGAAGATGAATTGGTGGTGTTAACCAGTGATGCAGTATACAGGTAAATGTTTAATAACTGACTTCAGACTGGATGGAAGATGCAAAAGAGTTCTGATTTATGGCACTTGCAGATTTGCATAGTATAAATACTTTCATCATAGCCAATTTCAATTTACCAAGTGGATGTCAATGAAAGTGACCCGGGAAGAAATACACATTGTTGACCCTCAAAAGCTAGTATAAACTAACTTCACATACAACTGGAACTCAAATTAAAAGAAAATACTTCCATCTTTCTCTGTGTAGATTTATGAGAAATATAAAATATTAATCAAAATGGGATAGGTATCATTGTTATTTAATATGTTATACATAAGCTTCTCCTCCACTATCTGTTAGCTGACTGTGAAGCATTTCAAATATGTTCTTCTGCATACCAACTTTTAAACTTTAACAGTGCAATTTTTTATTGCTCAGAATTAAACCAAAAATAAATTGTTTATAGATTTTGCTGTCTGCTTTAACAGCTTTGAAAGAGAGTCTTTATTATATTTGTAACAAGTAAAAACGAACCAGAAATTCTTTATTAAAATTATTATACCAAATTTTGCTCTAAATTGTACAGAGTAAATTAAAATATATTACATTATATTAACCTACATTGACTATCTATGTGTATGTATGCCTTATTGAAAGATAAAGTAACTTTTAAAAATTTAGAGAAAATTTCCATTGAGATTTTAAATAAAATACTTTTTAAGGTGCTATATACCAGTATGGGAAATAATCACCAATGCTGATTCTTGGCTTTCTTGAAAAAGTCAACTAGTCAACAATTAACTCACTGCCATAATTCGAACATGTCCTATCCATAATTCAAGTTTTACCAGTGTGATAGTAAGAGGTGAACATTTTAGAAGGCAATTAAGCCATGACGTTTTCTCCCCATGTAAATAGACTTAAAGCACTTTCAATCTGTGTTTCTTTAGCCATGTAAAGACTCGTGTTTCTCCCCTGTGTAGGATATAGCAACAAGCCACCATCTTGGAAACAGAGACTAACCCTCGTAAGACAGCCAAAAACCCTCAATACCTTGATCTTGGACTTTTTAGCTTCCAGAACTGTGAGAAAATAATTTTTCTCTTCACATAAATTATTCAGTCTTGAGGATTTTATTATTGCAGCACAAATATACTGGAGATGTACTAAACCTCAACATGTGCTGGGATGGTTTAATAAGCTGTGGAAACCCAGAATGAATAACATAGACAGAAATCCTGACCTTATGATGTTTAAATTCTATTCAGGGATTTGAAAACAAATGTTGTGATAACTGACAATGAGGGACTCTGAGTAACTAAAAAAAGTTATATGATAGTATAATAATGATGAGAAAGATCTACCTTGAATGGTGTAGCGAATGAAGGATTTTTTATATGGAGCTAAAAAGCTAAAAGATGACAAACAGGGAAGAGATAGATGAAGATAAGAGAAGAGTGCATATTGAGTGGCTCTGATGAGGGAGAAATCTTGACCTGTTGAGAAACTGAAAAACTAGTGAGGCTGGATCACGGTGAAACAGAGTGCTACCAGCTAAAACTGGAGAGCTAGAAAGAAGCAGAACAGGTACAGATTTGTATGATCTCCTTTGGATTTCAGTGCCAATCTATGGGAAAACCTGATGTGAGCTCAGTGTCACACACATACAAATGTACATGCACACACAAATACACTTGTGTGCAAGCACACACATACACACAAATGTATAAGTAGGTAAATGTGACAAAATGGAGTATAGCTCAGGATGCTGACACAACTTGTCCCCAGCCTCTAGACTTTTAAACTATACAACCTCAGACATAACAAGGAGCAGCTAAAGGAAAGAGTGTCCATCAATTTGCATCTTTTTCTTAGATTTTCCTAGGAATTACTGCTCACATATTTGATTAATATTAAATCAAGGTAAAGACAGTATTGACATAGTTAGTGTCTTTATGTTTGCTAGTCTTTGACACTGCATCAGCTTTCAGATCTGTGCCAGTTCAGAGCAAAGGGAAACCACTGATGCGTTTAGTGTTATCTAACTTAAAACTGGAAAACATGTTCTTGTAAAAAACATAGAAATTTGTAATTTGGCATTTCCATGCTGTTGTCTTTTTCAAAATTTAGTTCCCTCAGTAATCATCTTGTATATACAACCTTAAAACTTCACTTTGCATTTTCCTTTTGGATCCTGAATTTAAAGTACCCCAATACTGAACTGATTTTCAGATTAGTTTGCCAAGGAACAGAAAATCTATTCACTCATGTTCCAGTTAGTTAAGATTTGAATAGAATTCTATTTCTAGAGCAATGTCCTAAATCACTGTTTGGAGAATTGAAAGAAAAACTAGGCCTCAAACTCTCACTGGTATTTTTGCTGTCATCCTTCCATATCCTCCTCTTTCATCACAAAGCCATCAGTGTCTTTTGGTGAATTTATAACACTACCCCTGTTATTTCAGTAAGCCAAAGCACACAAATGACTGGCCACTGATAGTATAAATGATTTCCCTAACCCATCCCAATTCATTTCGTAGAGAGCAGTCTAATTTGGGTTTCATAATATTCTATGAATCAAAATAAGCAGTACTCTAGAACCAAGAAATCATCCTTGACTCTACCCCATAAAGAAAGTCACACAGCTTTTTCAGTTGGGCAACTTTATTCACACAGATTGGTTTTGTAGCTAACCAGGTTGCTCCAAAAATCTGGGCAGCCATATCATAGAAAACACTAAAGTATGAGTCTGTCTTCCTATTTATTTCTAGCTTAGAGCTTAAAGAAAACATGAGAATCACAAGATAACCTAATAATGCACAGAAAATCAGATGTAAAGCTCAAGAAATATGCAAAAGATTTTTCCTTGGTAATAATCTGATAGGGCGAATGACTAGCTAGTGCACACAGTGTTTAATGCCAGATTGCTTGCCCACAAAATGTCATGAAGCAATAGCTGTTTGAAGAAAAGATTACACATTAAAAAAAGCCCTATTCAAAGAGTCCCACCTTTGTTCTCCAGGTATTTGGGTGTGAGTTTAATATCTCCCCAGGGCATATTTGGGCAAGTTGTCTAGTGATTTCTAGCATAAACTATGTTTTCTTGGCAGCAGTGAATAAAACAATTGACAGGAAAAAACACATTGTTTCACCTCTTCCTCAGAAGTAATTCTTTTTTTTCTGGGAAAATTTTAGGCATATCAGTGATTCTGTTTTACATCTAGAAGATCTAGAAGATCTTCTCAGGAACTTGTTACCAAGAATATTTGCCAAGAATTGTAGGCATATACTGCCTAATCTTTGCCAATAGAACTTGCCTTTTAATCAGTACATTCCTTAAATTCGAACAGCAAAGTTGACCCTAAAATAATACTTTGTAACTTAATTTTCAGAGCAGAAAACTGAGGCTTAGAATCATTTTCAAAGCCACAGAGCTCTTAGGTCTACCAAATGAATCCAAAAAAGAATTTAGAGACAGAAATCACACTGGAAGAAATTGAAGGTGAGTGCCAAAAGCAGTTTGAGGTAAAGGAATAAGTATGGTATTAATCTCAAATTTCTGCTCTTGGAAAATAAGTGCATAGAGATAGACTTCTGTGTAATGAGAATAAAGGCACATAGAGTGTCCCTGTCTTCCAACCCTTCTTTTTGATAAGGGCCTGCCAAGATCAGTAAACAAGGATGTTCGATAAGTTCAAAGCATCTCTGAAAGATCTCAGTAAAGATATATAGCAAGCATATAGTTCTAGGAGTTAAGTGCTTAGGGGAAAGTTCTAGACTGAAAGTTAATGTATATAAGGTACTAAGAATAGATCATATGACAGTAGTGTTTGTTACGTGCCAAGGACAGGGACAACCCTGAGAAACACTTAAGGGATGGACAAAGAAACAAGGATTTGTGAAGGACAAAAAGATTGCCCAGTCCTCTTACCATTTCTGTTTACCACACCCCACAGCCTCTTGAAGACAAAAGGAAGGATGTGGGGATGTGAAGGTAGTGAATCAATGGGGGCAGAGTGTTTAAAAATCTTTGCATCTTAAGTGCTTTATCGACCAACCATTGTCCGGAGGTAACCAAGGATGAGTTGTGAGGAACTAATTTCACTCAGAAATAGAGCTATATTTCCAGTTTGTTTAACAAAATCTTTTTCATTTTTAATGAATTCTAAAGGGTCACTGGGTTGCTGACACTTGCTGTGCTTGGCAAAGAACCATCAACTCTGACACCACCTGATGTTCTTTCTGGAATTTTGAAGGATGATATGGAGGTTAGAATCAATTTAAATATCCTTGGATGTGACCTTGATTAGCTCCAGTGTGTGGGTCTCTTCCATCATTGTCTTGCACTCTTGTGGGACACCACAAGCTAAATTAATGCTGTGGGAATTGCTTTTCAAATCAAAGGCTCCCTGTTGGACCTTGAACCATCACTTTGACCTTTCCTGAAACTTATTTCCATATCTGCAAAGAAATTTAGAGACTGAAAAAGAAAATGTTTGCATACTGTGGGAATAGATTTTTCATTAAGTTGCAAAATAGTTTGGAGAACATTATCATTAATATTACTACTAATTCTAGGACTAAAATATTTATTCTATAATGATTTATTGACCATCCGGTATGTGGCAGGTACTGAAGGTACAGTGTCAAAGGGATATATAATGCCCTTGATCTCACAAAGTTCACAATCTGGTAGGAAAGTGAACTGATAGAACAAGTGAAAAAATAATGAAAGGAGTGCTAGCTTCTTAAACAAGGTAAAATTTGGTCTTAAGAGAAGGAATGGACAGCTTTAGATTAGATGGGTATATATGAGAAACTTTAAAGTGATACTTGACATGGGATCTAAAAGATCAGAAGGAGGCAGCCATACAAAGGCTTAGCTGAGAAAATTGCAGGCAAAAGAAACAGAAAATCCTGAGCTCTCAACTTATCAAAAGGATTGGAGTGCATAAGGAACAAAAAAATAGATAGAACAAACTGGATATCCACATGCAAAAAAAAGCAGGTTTGACACCTACCTCGTGTCACAGAACATACAAAAATTGATTCAAAATAGATCAAAAACCCACCTATATGAGCTAAAATCATGGAACTCATAAAATTCATAAACATAAATTTCTGTGACATTGTAGGCAATGTGTTTTAAATATGACACCAAATGCACAAGCAACCATAATAAAAAGATAACCTAGATTTCATCAAAATAAAAGATTCCATAAAAGAACATTATCAATAAAAATGAAAAGATAACCCACACAATATAGAAATATTTGCAAATCACATATCTAATAAGAGCCTCCTAGAGTCTGTACTATATAAACAAAAAGATCCAATTTTTAAATTGTCAAAAGCACCTGAGTAATAGTAGTAAAAAGAGGCAAAGCTACAAGATTTGTAAAAGACCATTTAATCATTTCAAAATCAAGACACAACTTTATATTCACTAGGATACCAAAAATAGTAATAGCAATAGAAAGAATATAAAAAGTGTTGAAGAATAAATAAAGAATCTGATACCCTTGAATATTGCTGTAAGTGATGTAAAATGTGACTGCTCTGGAAAAAAAGTGTGACATTTTCTCGAAATTTAAAAATACATTTACCACTAAACAAGAAATTCTACTTTTTAGGTTCATGCTTCCAACATTTGAAAACAGGTATTAATATAAAAACTTGCACAAGAATGTTCAGAGCAGCTATTTTCACAGTAGCCAAAAGATAAAAACAATCTAAATGTTCATCAACCAATGAATAAATCAAATGGTGTATTATTCAAACATAAGACAGAATGAAGGCCCACTATATGCTACAACATGAATGAACTTAGAAAACATTATGGTAAATGAAATAAGTCAGGCACAAAAGGCCACATATTGTTATATTTCCTTATTAAAAATTATCTAGAATAGTCAAATCTTGAAGATAGGCAGTTTAGTAGTTCTCAGGTTTGGGGAAAGAGGAGAAAGCAGGAGAGGAAAAATTATATCAACCCTTATAAATTCTAATTGGACTGGATTTCTACAGTAAGTTACTTTTTGTAAGCCCTAGATTATGTAGATTAACAAGAGAAAAACAAATAGAAATTCACTGACAAATATTCATATACACTGGAAGATACTAAGGAAAGGAATAATTCTGAAAGATGTAATAGTGAATTCCAGCTAATGTAAAATATTCAACAGTAAGTTTTGAAAGAAGTGATGAAAAAAAAAGGAAAAGCTATTTTAAAGTCTCTAAGCCTGGTAAAATGGGGAAAGGAAAATAGAGGGCAGATAAAGGCTACTTACTAATTCTTGTTAATGCAGAAGTAATGTCCCCAAAATAGACACTCATGCAGAGTGTCCCCAAAATAGACACTCATCCATTGTTCTCCCAGTGCTGTGCCTGTGGGATATTTCACCTACCTTCTCACTGCCCTTTGTTTGGTGCTGTTGCAGAAAATCTTCGCCCATCTGAAGCCAGGAGCTGCTGAGTGTTCCAAGTCCTAATATCGAGTTTGAGGCCAAACTAAAGCTAGTTTGCCTATCAACAATGCAGAAGGGGTTCTTTTTCTTAAAGACTTTGCCAGCATTTGTTGTTTCTTGAGTCCTTGATAATAGACATTCTCACTACAGTTAGGTGGGATTTCACAGTTGCTTTGATTTGCATTTCTCTAATGGTTAAAAATAATCAAAATTAACCATTTGTTTTTTATTTCTTCTGAGATATATTTATTCATTTCACTTGCAATATTTAGATTAGGTCTTTTATTTTTGGTGCTGTTATTTTTACTAGTATTTTATATATTCTAGATATTAATCTTCTGGTTGAGGGTTAGCTGGTAAAATTTCTTTCCATCTTGTAGATTTTCTGTTCACTATATTGATTGTTCTCTTTGCTGTGTAGAAGGTTTTTATTTCAATATTATACTGTTGTTTACTCTTCGTACAATTTCTTCTGCATTTAGGATTGTGTTCAGGAAGTCTTTGCCTGCGCCTGTGTCTTCATGAGTTTTACTATTTTTCATTTCTTCCAGGCTTTGATCCATTTTAATTTGATGTAATATATAGTTCTGTTTCTATAGTACATTACATGTGTTGATTTATATATGTTGAACTATTCTTGAATAGCAAGGATGAAATCAAACTGATTATTATGTCTAAAATTTTCAGGCACCTGTTACACAATAAAACCTCAGATTGTGAATAACTTGTTCTGAGAGTGTTCTGCAAAATAAGCAAACATTTCTACAAAATTTTAATTTGAACCTGGGTGTGGTAGTGGACACCTGCATTCCCAGCACTCAGGAGGCTGAGGCAGTAGGATTGCTACATGTTCAAGGTCATCCTGGAATACATAGTGAGTTCAAGATCATTCTAAACTGCACACTGAGAACCTGCATCACAAAAATTCAAAAAAATTTAATTTCATAATGAGAAATGCTCTTCAGTACAAGTAGTATGTGATGCTGATCTTCACAGGATCATAACTGAGCCAGTGTGCACTCACTCTCCTCTCTCTTTTTCTGCAAGATTGTGAGATTCTGAGTGATTGTCATCCAACAGCAAGAGATTGTGGAGGAGATCTTATCTAAACAGGAGAAAGAGTAAAATGTGGTGCAATTCCACACTTCAAATGAGATTAGGGAGATGTGTAAAAATGTGGGAAATGGTTCAAAATTTTGCAAATGGATAAGGCTGTAGTAGTGCAAGCAATGAATCTGTTTAATAAAAATGCAACTTCACTTTTCCATGAAAGCCTCAAAAGGAGGCAAAAGCAAATGTCTTTAGGTAGGTTCCTTGTTAAATGTGCATGTAAGGAGAAAGTTTCCATTGGGCCAATAGGTAGCAATTCTGTTAGTGACAGCAAAATTCTTCATACACAGTAATAGTCTTTTCTTTTGTCTCCCTCACTATCAACCACAAAGGTTTTCAAAGGTAAGTGCAGATTAATTTGTTATAATCACTTCGTATGAACATTTTTGGGTTGTGAAATGAATTGTGAGTTTCTGTTGTTCCTTATGGGGAAATTCTCTTACATAAAAAAGTGCTGTGGATTACGAGTGTTTTCAGCAATGAATTATGCTTGAAAACCAAGGTTTTACTGCATTTGTTTTCAAGGTATGATGTTGAGTATTTTTGCATTTGTGTTCATTAAGAAATTGATCTGTAGTTATCTTTTATTGCCTAGTTTTGGCATCTAGTTTTAGTAGCTTTGCTAGCTTTGCAAAATAATTTTAGCCATGTTTCTTCACTTTCAATCTTGTGGAAGATTTTGAGAAGTATTGTGATGATTTTTTTCCCTGAATTTCTGGCAAAACTCAGCAGTAAGGACAAGAAGTATAAATGAAGGAGAAGAAGTCAATATGGCTGATCAGTGAGCAACAAAATACAAAGCTTCCCAGGAGAAACAACTCATATGCCAGAATAAAACATCCTGCAGAGACCCAGACAGAGGGAGATGGATCCTCTTGACACCGGAAGAAATTAAAATGTAAAAAAGCTCATCAAATACGTCAGGAATAAAACTGAAAGAGCTGAAAACAACGGGACACAAAGTTTTCACTGCAACCTGTCAAATTTATGCCAGCCTGAATTTCTGCCACCTTGAATCCCTGCTGGCCAGCAGAGCCACCCAATTTTGTTCCCGCAGCCACTCAGAGGAACCACAGAAGTGCTGAAGTCTGAGGCTGGTGAGCCCAAAAGAGAGCGGAGCCAGTGAAGGGACCTTCATTAATCCATGGTCAGTGCTGGCAATAAGACCCAATCCCATGGGAAGGGTGCAACCAAATGGGAGACATGTTGGAATCAGGCAGGAGGAGCCTGAACTGGGAGTGACAGTGACTTCAGTTGGTTGCTCCCTCCCCAGATCAGATTGATGGGATTTGCTTAGACTGGGCCACGCCCCTGGCCGGGACCCAGTGACCCATCCCAAACCTATTCCTTGCACCTAGCACACACTAACTGGGTGAAGGCCCCTGAAGTTTGGCTGGCACGGTGGGGAGGAGCAGGCAGGAAAGGGTGGAGGTACCTCAGGAGTGTGCTTTGGAGGAACCGTGACCAAAAGAGAAGGGGGCTGGGATCTGCACTGTACACCTGTGTGGAGGAATCCAGGACCATGACAGGAGAGAGAGGCAAGAGGAAGACCCAGCCCAGAACCCTGAAAGCACTGATCCAGGAGAGGGAAAAACAAGGGAGACTGAGGGCAGCAAACACACAACATCAGACATGGCTACAGTGGACATTAAGAGATATGTTTGGGAAATTATAGACAAGCTCAAAACTGAAATATTTAATCAAGTAAAGCAAGATATGAGTAGAGCAATAAAAGAAATGCTCTCAGGAAGCATCTCTCAGGAAGATATGATGGAAGAAGGGAGGAACACAAAAAGAGGAGAGAAACATTCAATAAAGAATATAAAGAAAATATAGAATACATGAAGCAGATTCAAAGAGACTACCAGTAAATTAAAAACTCCATTGAAAGCTGGCAAAATTCCTTAAACAAACTAAGGATAGACTATCAAAACTGGAAGACAAGTTTGCAGTGTGTGATCATGAAAGGAAAGATCTCTTAAAAAGAACAAAGAGACAGGCAGTAACAATACAAAGGCTAGAAGATGACAAGAGAATCTATAATTTAAGAATAAAAAATGTGAATGAAGAAGTAGGAATACAAACAGGAGAATTACAAAGGCAATTCATGGAAATCATTAAGGAAAACTTCCCAAGCATGAGAAAAGAAAATGACATTCGGTTATGTGAGGCATACAGAGCTCCAGCCAGCTACAACCAAAACAGAGCTACACCCAGACCTATAATAATCAAGACACCAGAAATTCAATTTTAAAAAACCCCAGAATATTAAGAGCTGTCAGAGAAAAGAAACAGATTACCTATAATATAAGCCCATCAGGATCATGGTTGACTTCTCAACACAGACCATCTGATCAAGAAGAGATTGGAGTGAAGTATTCCAAGCCCTGAAAGAAAATAACCTCCAGCCCAGATTGATGTACCCTGCAAAACAGTCACTAAAAATTAATGGAGAAACAAGATGCTTCCATGACAAAGAGTAACTGGGGGAGTTTGTGACCACCAATCTAACCCTACAGGGAGTACTGAAGGACATTCTAGAGAGAGAGGAAAAAAATACCAGGATTTTAGGAACAGTGGCAGAAAAGCCTCAATGAGTGGGGCAGGCTGTAGAATAAAGGAGAAAACTAGACAAACAAAGGCAGAAAAATAGCATAGCAAAAATGAGGCACAGAAGGATGGCTAGAATCTCTAACATAGATGGCCTTGATACACTATATTGTTAATAGTGCACCAGGATTTAAAACCCACTTTACTCACACTACTCTGCTTAGATGTTTTATATTCTGTTCCAGTCATTCTACCTGTACTAGATTTGAGGGCACAGACAGTTATCCCCAAAATAACAGGATATAGTAGGGTAATCATCCTTAATTTCCTATTAACTTAATCTAAAGTTCTGTAAAACCTACACTGTTTTACCATGACTGATTGTAATTGAATCTGGTTTGTTAGATTGCTGTTTGTATTGATAGATTTCATTCAAAGCTGTTATGATTGATAGTATCAAGTCTGAAATTATAGGCAACTGCCCTTAAGATGACAAGATTCACTAGCATATCCATTGTGGTTTGATTATTACCTGCCATTGAATTTTTATACTGTCTACAATGTTTTATTTTTACTAATATTGTTATGTACTTCTATATTCAATTATACTGCTATATTCAATTATGCCTGATGATACAGACAATTCTATTGAGGATAATAAGAAATAGCACAGTAATCATTGTAGATTACCTTGTACTGAGGTTTTATATGACTTTTTGTTTTCATGTTTTTGTAGGAATTTTTTTTTGTCTTGCTATGTTTTGTTTATCTCTCTAATACGGAAAGGATAGAAATACATGTAGAGACTCATGCATGCATAGCTGTTTACACTCTGACTATTTAAATATCTACCTTGTATGCTTTAAGTTTGTAACTTGAACAACTATTTCTCAGAGGACAATATGTAATTTATCAACTAGTGATTTCTTATTATTTATCTTTTTTTTGAAATTATATATTATCTTTACACTTTGCATGCTTTTGTTTCTCTTTAAATAAACAAAGAAAAAAATTGTATTTTTAGGAATTCTGTAATATCTAGGAACCAAATGAGGTTATCCAATGCAATACACATCAACATTCCTTTGGTTACATTTAGACTCTTTCTCTACTAGACACATCACACCTAATATTTCTTAAGAATACAATATTCCATAACTTAGCTTAGTTGAAAAAGTAAGGAGCAGTAGACTGATCCTAAAATAAAGGAAAATTTTGCACAAACCCAAGAAATGTTCAAATTACCTATTTAAAAAAATACCCAGCTAGACATGATGTTGGTGCTCACTTGTAATCACAAGATTTAGGAGACCGAGGCAGGAAGATTTCCATGTTTTTCAGGCCAGCCTAACTACATAGTGACTTCAAGATGAGACCTTGTCTCAAAAACAAACAAAAAAAGCATTCTTACCCATAGAATGGACTAATACCCTTCTTGTGTGTAAGTTACCTTTTCCTGGTCTTTTTCACACCTTCAAGAGAGGTATAAGAGTTCCCACTTCCAAATTGTAATGAATTTCTTTTTTCTCCAAGTGCCTGAATTTCACTATTGAGTCTGTTCTAAATCTCTAATAAATCTTTCTCTTGATTCTTAGTGATGCATTCCGAAAATTCATTTGCTGTGATAGTATTATACACAGCTAAATTAAGTAAAAGTATTATAGGCAGTCAGAAAAGGATAGATTCTCAAATGATACAGTGCAGAAGATGAGAATATATTATAAGTGTGACTTGTGACATATCTGAAGAAGATTAAAATCACAATGGCAAGATTTACATACCTCCCTAGTGAATAAATGAAAGTTTGATCTTATGGGTGCCACCATTTTGAGATTTCTCATATAAATAAACCATTATTTCATTAGGAGTGGGCCATCCTTCCCTGCCCACTTAGATTAAGATTACTAAAACTAAGGCTATTAAAACTAAAGACAAGACTAAAGCTGTAGATTATCAACCATGGTTAATGATGCCATTCATATGCTCTTGCTACTATTGGGTCAATCTTAGCAAAGCAGCTACACTTGTGATTTATTGGTCAGTCATAGTTTTGACCCAAGTTGTACTCACCTTGTGGTTTTGCTCTATGAAACTGTCTCAGAGAACTGGGCTCATTAGCAACCCATTTGTGACCCCTCCTGTCTCTTAGGACCTATTCCTATTCAACAGTACTATTCACCAATAAATTTTCCTACTCTTAACCTCTGTTGTTCTTTAGAATTCATTCTTCCACTTCAGGGAAAACAAACTCAGCATATCTGAAATCCAGCAGATTGTGTTACATGTTTTCTCCTATATCAATAGAAGTCTGTGAACCTGCAATCTTATTCTACAAAATAAAAGTAGACTATGCCCCTTATTTCACTCCTAGAAACTATGTGATACAGCCTGATGACTTTGTGACTTTGCAAGTCAGAGACAAGAGGTAAAAATGGGCAGAGACCCCAGAGCCCTAGAGTTTTGACTCAATTGAAAGGTTTTTTTATTTATTTTTGTTTCTTTGTGTCTCAAATCCTTTAACTACTTTTTGATATTGTTATTGGAGAGGTAAGGAACTGGAGAGCGGAGGAAACTAATATGTCCCACCATGTGGAAAGTGGGGTGAGGAAGTGTGTGGTCTTGTTTTAGAGGACCCTCACCCTGGGAGAAAGGCACCACTTCAGTCCATGTCACCTGTCTGCCACAACCTTTCTGAGTCTAGGGAGGCTGGGTAAGTGTACATATAAGCATTTTGTCCTGAGTTTCTTGGGGTTACTTCTCTAATCCTAGTTTGCTTACTCCATTCATCTTATTTGGTCCTTTTTTTCTTTAATAATTTTGACCTCAAGTTTATCACCTTATCTAAATTAATATATTATCTATAGCTGCTAAGTGGCATCTCCAGACCTTTCAAACTCTCTGTGAGTTTCTTGTGTGCATTAGTGTTCCCTAGATATAAATAACTTTGGAGTAAACTTTTGAGGAAAACCAAATTCTTGCATAGAACTCATTTTCTTCCTTTCCTGCTCTGTTGATAAAGTTTGGAATAGCCATACAAGCAATAGGTTCCTGCATAACTAGCAGGGACATCTTCACTAGTCAATAGCAGAAAACATAGCACAGATGCCAGTTGCAAGTGGTTTTGGCTCTGAGATAACAATAGAGCAGCCCTCCTGGAAATTTCTGGTTCTGGAAAATGGAGAGACCGCACATACAGCATAACCCCAGCACTAGGCAGGCTGTGAATGTGGCCTGACCTCAGTTTGAGGTCACAACACATGTAATGTAACCCTGGTGTTGGGTGGATCACACAGATGGCTTAGTCCAGTTTGAGCACCCCACTGCTGTATATAGCAGGAGTCCAATTTAGGCAGGCTTCACACATGGCCTGACCCCAGTTTGTGTGCTCCTGCCAACACATATGGTAAAAACCTGAGATTGAGGAAGAAAACTCAGGCTGCCTGAACTTGGAGAGGAATTCGGCCTTTTCACTCATTTTGCCTCCCCACTCCCATCTCTTTCCAAAGTACACAAGGAGATCTTTCCTTCTTTTTTCCTTCCTTCCTTCCTTCCTTCCTTCCTTCCTTCCTTCCTTCCTTCCTTCCTTCTTTCCTTCCTTCCTCCTTCCTTCCTCCCTTCTTTCCTGTTTTTCTATCTTTAATTTTTTTTGAGACAGGGTCATACTATATATTTCAGGCTGGCCTTGAACTTACTAGGTAGACTAGCCTGGGCTTGAACTCGCAATGATCCTCCTGCCTCAGCCTTCTGAGTGCTGGAATTACAGATATGCACTATCACATCCAGCATGAAAGACCTTAAAGGTAGGGTTGTAGATCTTACATGATTATGAGTAACTCAATATGTGTCCCCAAAACATTGACTTCGGGTTATAGTTTATGAACTTGGGGCCAATCTAATGCAGAACACTTTAAAAGGATGACTTTTCTTGAAAGGTATATTAAATACTAAAATGTCAAGGCCTCAATGCCATTCTCTCTTTCTCTCTTTTCATTCTTACTGGTTATAAGTCTATAGTGTTAACAAGAAAGCAAGAGAAAAAGGAAAGTGGTATATCAAAAAGAAAGAGAAAAAAGTGATAACAAATAAAAGAAAGGAGATACATTTTGTTGACATTTTTATAACTGGGATAGAGGACTGCAGGTCCCATCTCCTATTTTCTTACTGGCTGAGAATAATGGTACACACAACCTTCGTTTCCCTGGTTTCCCTCCCAATTTGAGTTTGGATTTCTTTTCAATACTGTCTCTTCTTTACTTTGGGACTTCTGACAACCACACTGTGATTACTGTGTTTCTACTTTTAGCCCTAGCTAGAAAAATACGACCCTCTTCTCCCTTTCCCTATTCACACATACTTACTACAAAGGCTCTCTTGCTTATTATTTTTAACTTTCCCTCAAAGTTCTGCTTGTCCAGAGACCCTGTAAATGTGTCAGATTTTTTCAGGCAGTTAGAAAACTGCCAGTAATTTTCTAGAGTTTAACTATTTTGCTTTGAAAATTGATCACTGTAAGATTCTTTTTCTTACATCCATAATCTTGTGTATTTTGTGTTTTCATTTTCATTTTGTCAAGATTATTTCTAGTTTTCCTTGTACCATCTTTGACCCATTGATTATTGAATGTATATTTCTGTATACATTCTGTATAATTTCTGTATATTTAAGGATTTTCCAGGTTTTTTTGCTATTGATTTCTAGTTTTTTTTTTTTTGTCTTTTTGATACAGGGTCTCACCATGCAGTTCAGGCTGGCCTTGAGCTCACTTTGTAGCCCAGGCTGGTCTTAAACTAACAGTGATCCTACTGCCTCAGCCTCCTGAGTGCTGGGATTACAGGCGTGAGCCACCACACCTTGCAATTTCTATTTTTATTACATTGTGATCAGAAAATAAATTTAGTGTGATTTTAATTTTCTTCAATTTGTTAAGACTTTTTTATAGCCTGACATATGATCTATCCTGGAAAAATTTCTATGTGCATTTGAGAATTATGGATATTCTGCCATTGTGTGAAGGGACCCGTATATGTCTGTTAGGTCCTGCTGGTATATAGTGTTGATCAAATCCTTTGTACTTTGTTGTTCTTCTGAGAGATTGTTCCATCTACTATTGAAAATGAGGTATTTAAATGTTCCACTCATTTTATGCTGCTTTATATTCTATCTTCAATTCTTTCAAAGGTTGCTTCATATATTTCTAAAGAGGTTTGTTACAAAACATTTATACATGCTTTACCTTCTTGGTGAATTAACACTTTTACATTACATGTCTTTCTTTGTGTTTCAAATAGTTTTTGATTAAAGTTTATTTTGTCTCATTTAGTTAAATTCCTGTTTTCTCTTTTTGTTGCCATTTTCATCAGAGCTCTTATTTGCACCCTCTTTCTGTACACTACACTCTTCTGGTCTTTTAATTTTTCTGCTTCATGGAATGAGAAGGCAGTTTTAGGTTCTTTGTAAAAGCTAGGCATGCAATATTGAGATGTGTAGTATTTCACCTCTAAATCTAATAAACTAGTTAGGAAGACCTATGGTCATTCAGGGGTGATGCTGACCTTACAGCAGGAAATCTGTAGAATATCAGAGGGTGTTGTTTATACATTCATGAATCACTTAAATTGTTTCACCATATTTCTCCCCCATTACATCTGGAACAAATGAGATGGCACTTCAACTATTTGAAGGCTTTTCCAAGAGTCTCTGATATTGCTTGTCACTGAAATGCAGCAAGGCTTAGAGGACTATTGAACCTTCCAGTCTTCTTCTTCTTGTCTTATGTCATTAGTGTCCTGCGACTTGAAATTCTGTTAGCTGCAGTTAAGGCTGGTGGGAAGTGCTAGAAGTCTCTCTAATGGGCCAGAAAATAAAAAGTAAAAAACCAGGGTTTTCATTTGATCTGTAAACAACTTTTCTGAAAGTCAGGTCCTCTGAACTAACATAACACTGTCTCCAGAATGAACCTTGTTGCTCATATCTAAGTACCTGGGTTCCAAGGTTATCCTTGGATTTCTATCAAAGCCCTTCTTGGTAATCTCTGGGAACACTGTCCACAGGGGATATCTCTCACAAATAAGGGAATTAGCAGTATGCCTATCTGCTGACATGAAATCTCTACTTGTGACACACAATTCCACTTTTATATTTTCATACCATACAACTGTAGTTCTCATGGACCCCTACTCTCTATAGAGCAGCATGTTCCCACAAATGCAAATATTTGGGATAGCCACAGCTGGTTTATGTCTGAAGGTCTTTGATAGAAATGTGTAATAATAGAGTTGTATGAAAATAGAGAGACAAATGACAGCAAATAATCATGTTGAATTCTGTTGATTAATGAGCTAATTATGCTGAAGGTCATCTGGCCAGAGATTGTCTAGAATTCATCAAAATGCAGGTCATTACCCAAAGCAGCAGCTGCTCCTTCATAGGCTCCATTTTTTCCAAGAATAAGATGAGAAACATATTTTTGGATTCACAGATGTAATATACCTCTAACTGCAACTGGCATCAAGTTTTCTTCATGTTTCTCAGATGATCAGTGGATCCTTGATGCATATAATCTGATTCTCTCTTTATGGAACTGCTTAATGTTCAGTTTTAAAATGCTCTCATTCTTATTCCAATGTTTATAAAACTTGACCTTTCAATATATGACTGAATAAACAAAGTGAAAGATTTATTGCTTCACTTGGATTAGAAGCCCCTTGTTTTCTCCTTGATATTTCCTACTATCATTTGTTCCAAACATGGAAGATTCTTAACATTTCTCCTAGGAGAAAAGATAGACCTCATTTAAAATATTCTATGATGGGTCCAGGCATGGTGGCACACACCTCTAACCTCAGCATTTGGAAGACTGAGGCAGGAGGATCACCATGAATTTGAGGCCTGCTTGGGCTACATAGTGAGTTCAAGGCCAGCATGGACTATGTAGCAAGACCCTGTCTCAAATAACCTCAAATAAATTTAAAAAATAAAATATTTTATTATGGAAAATAAACTTGTTGAGCTCCCTACAAGAGATTTAAAAAATAAACATCATCAAAATTAAAAATATTAGGTAGATTTTAACATGGAACCCTCAATTCTAGTATATTTTTAGTGGTGAGAAGAACTTTTATTCTTCAATGACTTTCTTTCCAGTCCTTTTTTAAAGATAGAAAGCTATTATTATCTTTTTATATAAAATGCCACTCAGCTTTGCTAATGCAAACATTCAGGACAAACCAGAAAAGTTAAGATACTTCCTCACTGACAGTTTCTTGTTCTGTGCCTACTATTGAACCTGACATAAATCTATCCAGTGGACTTTATATTAGAGATATGCCTTTCCCAAGATGCTTTTTGTCTTTACTTTAGAAAGCTTCTTGGCTGAATTCTTCAGTGAATGTCTTTTACCCCCTCCATATACAGGAGTTAGCATTCTTGAGAGCCTCCCCAGATTTCACTATGAGAAATCCTAAAGTTATTCAGTTTTCTAAAGTTAATTGTCTTGGCATTACATAAAAAAGTGCTGGCCCTCATGTGTATTCTCTGGAATGCACACTTTTGCTGCCATTATTATGTTGTGAAAATGTTTTTCGTTTTGGCATGGTAGCACATGCTTGTAATTCCAATACCCTGGGAGGCTGAGGCAAGAAGATTTCAAATTCAAATAAGCATGGGCAACGTAGTGAAACTTTATCTGAAAGCAAAACACCAAAAGGGTAGGAGATACAGCTCAGTGGAAAAATACTGAATTAAACACCCAGTACCAAAAAGACAGGAGGAAATGGAAAGGGAAGCAGAACAGGATAGATGGAAAGAGGAAAGGAGAAAGAGGAAAAAAAATGTCTGTTTTCTTCTTTTTTTTAAAAAAAGCATTCCTTCTGTTTCATCAACAGCATTTTATTTAATTGAGTAACATGCACCTTTGTAGGCATTACAAACAAGTCTTTGCTTATTCTTTAATCTTCCAATAATAGCACACTCTATCTTCTACTTGAGGCCAAGGGATTCTGCAGGACAGATGTGATGCTCTCAGACTTGTCAATTTAATGTATGAATAGCAAACAAGATTTGAAATGGTATGATTTCTCTTTTCTTCATTTTTTGGCAGAAGGGTGAAGCTGTCTATGTTTAAAATAGAGAATAGTACCATATGCTTATCTAGATCAAGTGTGCAGCATGTATTGCTGAGGTCTAGAGAGTTCTTCATAGCATAGTTCCTTTTGAAGCCAAAGTTGGTTTAAGGTACACAGTTCAGTGACATTTATTTTTTACTGCTTTCTTCATTTGTCCTCCAGCTGAAGATCTTAAAAGAAGTTCCTATTCCCCATAAGATGGTAGAAATCATACTTCTTGCCTTGAGCACAGACTGAGATGAACTTGAGAAGTAGGTTTAGAAGTTTCTATTATAGCACTGACTAGTAAGAAAACTCTCAGGGAGATAGGCTAAAGGTTGCATTTATTCTTAAAGTTGGACTTAATGAAGCAAGTCTATGAAACCCAAAAGGATGAGTTTTAGTCACCTTCCTAGTTGCTGAACACAAGGAGTTTCCTGAAGAGCAATAGAAGTTTTGCACCTCCCACCCATAGCTTGCCCTGTATATCGCTTCCATTTGAATGTTTATATGTATCTTTTGTAATAGGCTTTGCAATAAATTTTATGACATATATAGTTTTTCTATATTTTTGGGTTTCTCTCCCAAATTCATCTAACCAAAGGAGAGAAACTACAGTTTGTATTAAAAAGAGTAGATGGCAAACTACTACTGAAAAACTATCTGAAGGGTGGGGAAAAGTATTGTAGGTCTAAGCCTTCAACTTGTGGGTTCAGACACTGCCTCAAGTAGATATTGCCAGAATTGAGTTAAATTGTAGAAGACTCACTTGGTATCCACTGGAAAATTGGCTAATATGTGGAGAAGCATACACCTCACCCAGGAGTGTTCTGTGCTGTACCAAGTGACTGTGTAAGAGTGGGAAATATACTTTGAACTTTCTTTTGCTGCACTAGTGAGACATCCACAAGAGACATTCCACAGAAACACTGGGGGAATCCCACCAGTGGATCTCTTCCTCCCTCTCACTGGGGGGCATGGACAACAAATACACAGACAATTGATTTAATTTGATAAACACAAATTAAGACTAACTTACCTGATAGAGTCTAGTAGAGAACTGTGAGGAGGACTAATAACCAAATTGAAAAGAAGAAGAAAATTCTCAGGAGAATGAATGTGAGGAGGAAACAAAGAGGGCACAAGAGTGATAGATCATGCTAGAAAACCCATGTGCTTCCTCTCTGGTGGTGTGGGTGACACAATGCTCCTGAATGATGCCCTGTCCTAAGTCCTCCTAAATCACTTGAACCATACATAAATACAAAGCTCTGGCACTACACCACAACCAAGACTAATGTGTTTCATGTGTTATCATCCTTATAAATGATACCTGCTACTTTCTAAAGCCTTTAAGAATTTTAAAGTTAATTTTATTTTTGGATTGACACATAATTATTGTTCATATGTATAGGGTACAATGCATTATTTTGATTCATGTGCACATGATCACATTAGTATACCTATCACCTAAATTTTTATCATTTCTTGTGGTGAGTACAAAGTCTCCTCTTCTAGTTATTTTGAGATATGTAGTTCACTGTTTTCACTAAATTCACTACGCTGTGCCAGAGAACACCGATTTTCTTTCTTCCCCTTGGCAATTTAGGTAGATGAGATTTAGGTGTTGAATGTGAGCAGGGTGAACTGAATACCACTTCCTTAGGTCTGGCCAAACAAACCTAGATCTAGGGATCTTTTACCCTTGGATTTGTCTATTGCTAGCATACTATTCTGACTCTTGCCTCCCATGAACAAAAGCTAAAAATGACCTCAACCTTCAAAAATTAAAATAGTCAAGTGAAGGAATCAGTGACCAACAGTTCTGGAAGTGCTAATTTTATTTTTCTTCACTTGAGTTTTTGTTTTACCTTTTAGGTGAAGGAAAATAATTTGAATTTTTTTAATGAAAGACAGTGTCTTTCAATTAGCTAGAGAAAAACATAGGCACATTATTGCAGTACAATTTACAACAGCAAGAGATAGAACTTCCACAGGTGCCTATGGAGGGATGAATGGGAAGAGAAAGTGTGGTATACATACACTGACAGGTTTCTCTACATGTGCACTTTGCTGAGCAATCATGGTGATGGTCCAAAATGGCAAAGGAGCCAAAAACAACAGCTTAACTGACTTCCTACTTCTCCCTTCAGCCCAAAATAAACTTCCTGCTCCTGTTCCCATGTGCCAGAGTAATCTCCAATCCACTAATAATACATCATCTCCACTGGACCACAAACTTTTCCCCTAGCCAGACTTGATAAAAGCAGATGCACTCCTTTGTTCCCCCTAGAGGGTGTCTGCGTCCTCTTCTGCAGCCCTCCTTTGTCTACAATAAAAACGTCTTTTCTTTCTCTGTCTCTTATTTGCACCAAAAAAAAATCTTATCATACACAATGCAGTATTGTTAAACCAGAAAGAATAATGAAATCCTGTCATTTGTAGGAAAATGGTTAAACCTGGATTTCATCATACTGAGCAAATAAACCAAACTTAAAAAAAAATTGCATGTTATCCCTGATATCTGGTATCTAAAGAAAATGACAAAAAAAAATAAAGAGTTGGTATTAGACAAGAGGAAGAAAAAAGGAAGGAAGACAGAAGATATAAGGGCAGGTATGAGGAATGGATAAAGTCAAAATATATTTATATTTAAGATTTCCACAATGTGAAATGGGAAGAGTGAAGCAAGGGTGTAAATAATAAGAAGAAAATGATTAAAATATGTTATCTGCATATACAAATCTGCCAACATGAAGCCTATTAATCTGTATAAACAATATACACTAATAAGGAAAGATGTGAAAAAAGAAAACACAGGTTCATATCATGTCTTTCCCTTTTAAAATCAAAACTCGCTATTGTACTAGACTCGGTTTTTTAGTCAGTAGACGTTGCCATCCCAAAAGACCTTGCATGTTGGCCTTGTGATTCTTTAGAAGCCTATTTCTGGACTAATCTTTCTTGAACCATACCTATTGCTACAAGAATCAGTGTCCCTGATAAACTCACCAGGACTCCTTCTTTGAGTCACTTTTGTCATAAATTCTGTCATATATCCTGATGCTACCAGAATGTGTCCATCAAAAGGATATTTATTTATGATCTTCATGTTTGGAAACTGCTTTTCTCCTTCTATTTACATAAAAGCCCTTTATACCTTATCAGCCAAAGTTAGAAAAGAAAAATAAAAGAATAATTTGGTGGATTATCATATCAATCTGGAGAGTCCTACTTGAATGGCTTAAAGTACTGCAATAAATAAACAATAATCTCCTGTCTGCAGAAAACTGAAATTTTTGCCAGTAACCTTTATTTACTTGTTTTTTTCTGTCTCTTCCTATCTGTTTGCATCATACTTTCAGCCTTGCCCCCTAAGAAATACATATATATATATATATATATATATATATCCCCATATATATTTTATCCTTAAATAATGTGTAAACCTCTCACATGCATGTAAGTATACAAAATGGTAAGAACCATGTATGTCAACATTTTGGGTATTTTTTTCTGTGTAATATAAGTGTATGTGCGTGCAAGGGGTCATTGTCTTTTTTCAGAGTAGGTTCATTTTGCTATTATTGCCTGTCTAGAAATGTCCTTCCTGATATGTCCATTTCCCTTGATTTCAAAACAGCAGCACATGCTCTCCTTATGGGTTCCTCAAAACTGACCTTCTTCTGTCTTAGGCCTTTGCAATGTCAGGATTTTAATTTAAACATTTCCTAAATGTGGAAGCCCACTGGGATGGCTCCCCTTGAAAGAATAACATTTGTCTCCATTTTGGCAAACCCTTGCCCTATTTTCATGTATTAATATATACAAAGCTGGCTAGTAAAGACCTCTACCCCCTCATTTGGCTTTAAGCAAAGCAAATGGGTCTAGCCAATGTGTTGATGTATTGCCTTTGAAGTGATGGGACAGGTTAGAGATGTCCCATTTATAGAAGCCTATTATTAAGTGTGGGCTAGGCCAAGAGATGCTGTATTGTCAGTTGGGATTGAGCCTTAAGAAAGCAACCGTGATATCCCAGGGCAGAAAAGTCAGATACCAAATCTAAGGCAACTGACCAAAAACACAAGATACTTCCTCACATTGCGTTATACAAATTCCTCCAAACTTAAAGACTGCTTGTTACCAGACTCTAGGTATTGTTTCTGCATACCTCTCTCAGCATATTGCAGAGGTGCTATTGTACTCTTACCTACCCCAGCTCACCGCACTCATGTTCTTCCTGCCATTCTCATAGTCACTCATCCCTGAGCCACTCTCGTCTTTATGAATTAATGAATCCCCAGGTTCCTCCCTGAGTCGTGGCCTTTATTCCAACTAGCCATTGCTCCTACTGAATTTAAGAACCCCCCCACCGACTTCCCACAATTGCAGATGTGTCTGTATCTATTCTTGCCATAGGTTGCACTGGAAGTGGTAGATTGGAATTTACTTACTAGAACTCTGATAACTTTTCCTTGGAATTAAAAATATAAACTCCTCCAGACCAAGATGAATTCCAAACAGGTGTCATATACCTAAAAATATTTAATAAGTAAAAACTTGTGTTCAAGAAAAAAATGTCCATGAAATGAAAGTATAAATGACTGGTAAATTTGAAAATTATCTTTGTTCATCTCTCCGAATGTGCTTGTTTTCTCTTTTTGGATGAAGGTTTACTACTTTTTGTTTCTTGTATATTTACAGATACCCTCAAGCAGAAAGACATGTTCATCTTCTAGGTCAGGTAGTCATTATCCTCCCAAAGAAGTATAAGTGAGGGGGTGATAACTTGCAGTAACCTTCTCATCTTCTTTATTTTCGTCCTTCCATGGTAAAAGAAAGGATTTCCTATCTTTTAAAAATGTATGACTGCCAGGCATGGTGGGGCACACCTGTTATTCCAGCAGTTGGGAGACTGAGGCAGAAGAATTGCTGCAAATTCAACACCAGCCTGAACTAAACAGTGAGCTCAAGGCCAGCCTGTAGCACAAAGCAAGACCATGTCTCTAAAAAATAATGTATCAATTTGCAATCGACTATAAGAAAATCTGAAACATCCATTTTCAGGTGAGATTTTCTTTACCAATGGCTCCAAATTCTGTGGCCTTAAACATTTTAATCTGAAATCACTGCCTTCTTGAACCATGATTAAAAAGAATGAAAATCTCTGTTATTTTACTATAATCTTACCTCTGCAGGAGGCTGTTTGTATTTTAGGTTTCTATTCACACGCACAAAAATGACCATTTTGTCTTTAGCTTTCCTTTACAGCTCCACCTACCTCTATAGTATTTCACTCTCCTGACAAGCAGCCCCAAAAGCCTCCAGAAGCAACGTGAGCCATACATTTCCTGTAATATGTCTTTGAACTACACATAAGACTGGTAGCCTTCTTAAGTTACTGTCCATCAAAGAAATATTTTTCCTTAATCTTTTTATTTACTTTTTTATTAAGCTTTAGTAATTTACTCTAGTTTTCTTCTTTTATTTATACAATAGCCCCTAAATTATGTGGTTAAGAAAGGTGAACTAATGTGAATCTTGAGAATTGTAGATACTTTCACCAATACCTACCCTCTCACATGGTATTTGAATAGCAGCAATTTTTAGAGTTTTAAATTGATTCTTGCTTTCTTCTGTTTCACCAATAGCCTGTTAAATTATGTGATCTGGCAAGCTGATTTGCTGTGCATTCTGAAAGCCCAGAAGTATATTCACCAGCTTCTGCCTGTTTGGCCCTTTTTAAATTGCTGTGCACTCTCCCCTTGGTCAGAACAATTGAACTACTTCTAATTTTTTTTTTTGTCTTTTTGAGACAGGGTCTCACTATGCAGTTCAGGCTGGCCTTGGGCTCACTTTGTAGCCCACACAATGATCCTCCTGCCTCTCCCCACCCCGAGGTGTTGGGGTTATAGGCATGCACCAAAACACCTGGCTTCTTCCTCTGAATTTTTATTCAGGCATGAGCTACTCTAAACAGCTTTAATATTCCTAGGCTTGAACTTATGTGGCACCTACCATAAAAAAAACTATGTTCTCAGTAAGCATTCTATGAAGTCCATTGCATAGAGGTACAAAAGATTGAAAGTTTTCACTGTACACGTCCACCATTTCATTTATCTTAAGCCTGTTTCAGTGATGGGAAAAAGCTCTCTTCTAATAAGGTATAACATGTCTTGGTTAGTACAAGCATGGCACGTATATATGATTTAAAGCATTTTCATCTACTTTAAAGGAGTCACATACCTATTATCTTTTACTCTTTATTCTTTAATACTCATGCCTAAGCCCCAGGCTACCATGAAGCTACTTTCTTTCTCTATAGATTAGATACTCTCAACATTTTATACAAATGAAATAATAAAACATGTGGCCCTTTTTCTTGACCCTTGGGATGTAATTCAATATTTCCAATGTTTCCACGTTGTAATATGTCTCAGAAATTGATTACCTTTATAGCTGAATAAAATTCCATTGCATGGAAATTCCACATTGTGTTCACTTGTGATAGTAACACTTGTGCATAAGTTTGTATCAATATATGTTTTAATTTGTCATATATATATATATATATATATGCCTTGGTCATTTGGTAACTGTATATTTAATATTCTAAAGAACTATAAGACTATTTACCACAATGATTACACTATTTTTTTCCTTTCAACACCATTTCATAGACATTCTAGCTTCTCATCCTCATCAGTACATTAATTTTCATATTCTTTGTTAGTCATTCTGTTAGACATGAAGTGGTATCTCATGGTGTTTTTGCTTTGCATTTCCCTAATAATTAATGCATTGAAGAATTTTTATACATGTACTGGCCAATTCTGTCTCTTTTATGAAGAAATATTTATTAAAATCTTTTGCCTGTTTTAATTTTTTCATTTGTCTTTTTATTGTTGATTTGTTGAAGTTTTACATATTCTGGACACTACATCCTTAACAAATATAGTTTGTAAATATTTTTCCCTATTGTACATGCTGTCTTTTCAGTTTCTTGATGGTGTTGAAGCATAAGAATTTCAATTTTGATGAAATATCATTCATCATTTTTGGCATGGTGTTTTTGACGCCATAATTACGAAATCATTGCCTAATTCAAAATTACAAAAATTAACAACTAAGCATTCTTCTAAGAGTTATAATTTCAACCTTTACATTTAGGTTTTTGTCAATTTTGACTTAATGTTTTTATTTCCTGTGAGGTGAGGTGAGGGATTCAAACTCATTCATTTGCATGTCAATTCCCAGTTGTCCCAGCACCTTATGTTGAAAACATTAAACTTCCTCTCATGGAAAGCTTTTTTTGCCTTTTTTTTATTTAAAGAAAAAATCAAGACAGTAATAAGGTAGAAGCAATAAAGAATTTCAAAAGAAATTAATGCTAAGAAATCACTAGTTAATAAATTACATATTTTCATCTTAGAAATAGTTGTTCAAGTCCCAAAATTAAAGCATAAAAAGTGAATAATCAAACAATGAGAGTGCAAACAATTCTGTTCAATGATCCAACAAAAACTTAGTAGTGTGGTTATCTATCTTACACACTTAAACATACATACAGTTATATCATTTAGAGCACTTTCCTTTCCTTTCTTTTTACAATAGCTATTACATATTTCAGGACTTATTACTCCTATATTTTTATTACTTTTTACATGAGAGAGACAATGTGATATTTATAAATATGATTCTTATTTATTATACTTAGGAGGATAGTCTCCAGTTGCCTCCATTACCTATAAAGGACTCAAGATCATCCTTTTTAATAGCTGAGTAATATTCCATTGTATAAAAATGCCACATCCTTTTCATCCATGCTGCGATTGATAGGCATTTTGGTTGTTTCCAAGATTTAGTGATTACAAATTGTGTTGCTATAAACATGGGTGCATATATATCACTGTGACAGGACTTTTTCAGTTTTTCTGGGAAAATACCCATGAGGGGAATAGCTGAGTTGAATGGAACTTCCAATCCTAGTCTTCTGAGAAATCTCCATACTGATTTCCATAGTGACTGCACCAGTCTACATTCCCACCAACAGTGGAGAAGTGTTCCTTTTCCCCCCAGCCTCGCCAAAATTTGCTATCAGCTGATTTCTTGATGGCAGCCATGCTTTCTGGAGTGAGATGAAATCTCAATGCTGTTTTAATTTGCATTTCTTGAATGACCAGTGATGGAGAACATTTCTTCATATGTTTATTTGCCATTAGTCTGTTTTCATCTGAGAAATGTGTGTTCATCTCAGATGCCCATTTTTGGAGAGGGTCTTTGAATTGGGGGGGTCTGATTTTTTTAATTCTTTATATCTTTTGGATATAAGTACTTTGAGGGGTTGCTGGGTAAAATTTTTTCCCATCCTGTGGGTTTTCTTTTCACTTGGCTTGTGATTTCTTTTGAAGTACAAAAACATTTTAATAACATGAGGTCCCAGTTTTTGATGCTTTGAAATGTGTCCCATGTGATTTGTGATTTGGTCATGAATTTTTTGCCTACCATTATGTCTCCAACATTTCTACCTACCTTGTCTCCCAGTAGATTTAGTGCTTCATGTTTACTATTTAGATCTTTGATCCATTTTGATTTCAGTTTATTGCATGGTGATAGGCATGGGTGTAGTTTCAGTCTTTGGTATATGGAGAGCCAATTTTTCCAACACCATTTATTAAAGAGGCTATCTTTCTTCCAGTGAACATGTTTAGCCCCTTTGTCAAATATCAGGGAGATGAGTGTCTTTATAGTTGTGTTTTCATCTTCTAATCTGTTCCACTGATACTCAGGTCTATTTCTTTGCCAGTACCATGCTGATTTTATCACAGTAACATTGTAGTATAGTTTCCAGTCAGGAACTGAGATACTTACTGTCTTGCCTTTGTTGACCACTATCGCCATTGCTATTCTAGTTTTTTTCTGTTTCCAAATGAATTTTAGGAGTGTTTTTTCTAGATTTGTATGATATGTTAATGGCATTTTGATCAGGATTGCATTAAATCTGTATAACAGTTTTGGGAATATGGCTATTTTCACTAAGTTGGTTCTTCCTAGCCAAAAGCAAATAATATCCTTCCATTTTCTAATATCCTCTTCAATCTCCTTTTTCAGCATAGTATAATTTTCAGCATATAGTTCTTTTACATTCTTGGTGAGGTTGATTCCTAAGTATGTCAAATTTTTTAGATGCTATTGTGAAATGCAAAATTTCCATAATTTCTTTCAGTGAGTTTTTGTTTGTGTACAGGGATGCTATTGACTTTTGAGCCTTGGCTTTGTATCCAGCTACACTGCTGAACTTGTTTATAACCTCTAGCAGGCTTTTAATGGAGTCTTTTGGGTCTTCTATGTAGAGTATCATGTAATCTGCAAATAGTGATAATTTAACTTCTTCCTTTCATATCTTTATTCGTTTTATATCTCTCTCTTATCTGATTGCCCTGGCCAGCATTTCCAGAACTATATTGAAAAGGAGTGGTGATACTGGACATCTTTGTCTTTTTCCTGATTTTAGAGTGAAGGCTTTCAGGTTTTGTCCATTTACTATAATGTTGACTGTTGGTTTGTCATAGATGGCTTTTATGAGATTGAGGTAGATACCGTGTATTCCCAGTTTCTGAAGGGATTTTATCATGAACAAATGGTGGACTTTATCAAAAGGTTTTTCTGCATCTATTGAGATGACCACATGGTTTTTGGTTTTGGTTCTGTTGATGTGGTGTACATTATTGATTTGTGTATGTTAAACCATTCCTGCATTCCTGGAATGAATCCCACTTGGTTGTGATGTATAATCTTTTTAATGATTTGTTGCATTCCATTTGCCAGTATTTTATTGAGAATCTTTGCATCAGTGTTCATTAGTGAGATTGCCCTATAGTTCTCCTTTTTGGTTGGGTCATTTTCTGCCTTTGGTTTAAGAGTAATACTTGCCTCCAGGAATAATTTAGGGAGAATTGCTTCCATTTCAATTTCATTGAAGACTTTAAGGAGTATTGGCATCCAATCTCTAAATATCTTGTAGAATTTAGCCATGACTCCATCAGGACCTAAACTTTTATTTTTTGTTAAATTTTTTATCACATTTTTAATTTCACTAATTGATATTGGATTGTTCAAAACTGCTCTATCTTCTTGACTGAGATTTGGTAGTTCATATGTTTCTAAAAATCTGTCCATTTCTTCTGTGCTTTCCATCTTGAAGAGGTTTTCAAAGTAGGTATTCATGATCTTTTGAATTTCCATGGGATCTGTGGCAATTCCTTCTTTTCAGTTCTTTTTGCATAAATTTGGGTTTTTTCTTTCTTTTTATTGATAAGGTTAGCCAGAGGTTTATCAATTTTGTTTATTCTCTCAACAAACCAACTTTTTGATTCATTAATTCTTTGTATTGTTTTTTTTTTAGTTTCAATTGCATTAATTTCTGCTCTGATCTTTACAACTTCCTCTCTTCTATGAGATTTGAATTTAACTTGCTCTTCTTTTTCTAGAAGCTTGAGATGTAGCACTAGATTGTTTATTGTTATATCTTTCCCTCTTAAGACAGCTTCCATTGCATTCCACAATATTCAGTATGTTGTTTCTGTATTTGCTTTTTTTTATTTTAAAGAGAATAAAACAAAACAGGACAGAACAAAGCAGATCAGAACAGAACAATGTAAGCAACACAGCACTTTACAACAAGAAAAATGGATATTAACAGGAGTTAGCATAATGTCTCTTTCTTTGAAATAGTTGAGCATGGCTTCACATACACTAATGTCAGACATAACAAAATAGTATAAAACCATTCAAGAGAATGAATGAATTACAGGGCATTCTAAACCAAATAACAAAATGAATGATGGCTACTATAATAGTTCATTTTCCTTAAAAAATTTGTTTATATTATCACATATATTAAAATCCAATAAGACACAACATGATAGAACCAATGGTAACAAGAACAAAAGCATGGTAGGACTTCAAAGCAAGACAATATTAAATCAGCAATGGCTGCCATAATGTCTTTTTTTTGTTCAAAATAGCTGTTCATACCATCACACTTAATAAAATCAAACAAAACACAATAAAACCATTCTAACTGATGAGCAAAAACATTAGAAGGCTTCAAAGCAATGTAATGGGGAATCATGATTACAGTAAAATCTTATGTACACTTACCATTTCTTACACTAGGGACACTATATGGTATTTATACATGTGAGTTTGGTTTATTTCATTTATGAGTATGGTCTCAATTTGCATCCACTTATTTATAAATATCTCCATGTAATCATTCTTTATAGCTGAGTAGTACTCCATTGCATAAAAATACAACATCTTTTTTATCCATTCCTCAGTTGATGGGCACTTAGGTTGTTTCTAAGATCTGTCCATTAAAACTGTGCTGCTATAAACATGGGTGCACATATATCACTGTGGTATGAAGTTTTCAGTTCTTCTGGAAATATGCCTAGAAGTGGAATAGCTGAGTCAAATGGGACTCCCAATCCAGCTTTTTGAGGAATCTCCAGACTGACCTCCACAGTGGTTGCACCAGTCTACACTCCCACAAACAGTGCAGAAGAGTTCCTTTTCCCCATACCTTCTCCAGCATTTGTTGTTGGTACTTTTTTTTTATACCTGGTCATCCTTTCTGGAGTGAGATGGAATCTCATTGTGGTTTTAATTAGCATTTCTCTAATGCCTAATGATGGTGAACATTTTTTCATGCATTTATTTGCCATTGGTAATTCTTCATCTGAGAACTGTGTATTCATCTCAGATGCCCATTTATGGATTTGGTTTTGAATTTCGAGCATCTGATTTTATAAAATTCTTTATAAGTTCTAGACAGAAGTCCTTTGTCTGAGGGACAGTTCACTAACATTTTTCCCAGTTTGTGGGTTTTCTTTTCACTATGATGGAGATTTCTTTTGACATGCAGAAACTCTTTAATAAGACATCATCTCAATTATTGATTCTGGGAAGTATTTCCAGTGTGGTTTGATTCTTGTTCATGAGTTCTCCACTTCTCCCTATGTCTTCAAGATTTTCACTTACTTTGTCTTCCAACAGATTTAGTTTTTCTGGTTTAATATTTATATCTTTGATCCATCTGGACTTTAGTTTAGTACATGGTGATAGGCATCAGCCTAGTTTTAGTTTTTGACATATGGATATCCAATTTTTCCAGTACCATTTATTAAAGAGGCTATCACTCTTCCAGTGAACGTTTGGCCCTTTTATCAAAGATAAGGTGGTTTAGTGTGTTTGTGGCTTTATTTGTATCTTCCCATCTATTCCGTTGAACCTCAGATCTGTTTTTATTCAAGTACCATGTTAATTTTATTACAGTAGCTATGTAGTATAACTTCAAGTCAGGGATTGTGATACCTCCTGCCTTGCCTTTGTTGCTTAGAATTGCCTTTGCTATTCGAGGTCTCTTCTGGGTCCAGATGAATTTTAGGAGTGATTTCTCTAGGTGTATGAGGCATGTTAGTGGTGTTTTCATTGGGATTGCTTTGAATCTTTGTAACAGTTTTTGGAGATTGTCCATTTTCACAATATTTATTCTTCCTAACCATGAATAAGTGATGTATTTCCATTTTCTGAGGACCTCTTTGATTTCTTTTTCAGGGTATTATAATTTTCCCTGAGTAGATCTTTTATTTCTTTCATTAGATTAATTCCTAAGTATTTCATTTTTTTGGATGCTAGTGTGAAGGGTGTGGCTTCTCTTATTTCTCTCTCAGTGATTTTGTTGTTAATTTGTAGGAATGCTATTGATTTTAGAGTATTGATTTTGTATGCAGCTATATTGCTGAATTTATTTATTATATCTAGGAGGCTTTCAATGGAGTTTTGGGGGTCTTCTATGTAGAGTATCATGTCATCTGCAAATAATGATAATTTAACTTCCTCTTTTCCTATCCTTACTCCTTTTATTTCTTTCCCTTGTCTAATTTCTCTGGCTAATATTTCCAGTACTATGGTGAATAGGGGCAGTGATAAGGGAAATCTTTGTCTTGTGCCTGATTTTAAGGTAAAGGCTTTCAGTTTTGGGCCATTTAATATGATGCTGGCTGTTGGTTTGTCATAGATGGCCTTTATCATATTGAGGTAAAGACCATCTATTCCATTTCTCTGTAAGGTTCTTAACATGAATGAGTGTTGTACCTTATCAAAAGCTTTTTCTGCATCTATAGAAATGATCATGTGATATTTAATTTTGGCTCTATTGGTATGGTGGATTACATTTATTGATTTATGTATGCTGAACAATCCCTGCATTCCTGGGATGAATCCTACTTGGTTTATAATGGTGTATAATCTTCTTGATGATTTGCTGCATCCTGTTTGCCAATATTTTATTAAGATTTTTTGCATCTATGTTTATTAGGGAGACTGGCCTGTTGTTCTCTTTTTTATTTGGGTCTGTCTCAGGTTTTGGTACTAGAGTAATATTTGCTTGCAGAATGACTTAGGAAGAATTGCTTCCCTTTCTATTTCACTGAAGAGTTTGAGGAGTGTTGGCATTAAGTCTTCTTTGTCTTTCTTGTAGAATTCTGCAGTGAATCCTTCTGGGCATGGGCTCTTCTTTGTTGGTAAGGACTTGGTTACCTATTCAACTTCATTGATAAAATTGGTTTATTCAGCAGTTTTATATCTTCCTGACCCAGCTTTGGTAGTTCATATGTTTCTAGGAATCTGTACATTTCTTCTGTGTTATCGAACCTATGAGAGTAGAGGTTTTTGAAATAGCTGTTGATGATCTTCTGTATTTTCACAGAGTCTGTAGTGATTTCACCTTTTCATTCCTTATTGTATGGATTTGAGTTTTTCTTTCCTTTTTTAAATAAGGTTGGCTAGGGGCTCATCAATTTTATTTATTCTTTCAAAGAACCAACTCTTTGATTCATTGATTCTTTGTATTGTTTTTTTAGTCTCTATTGCATTAATATCTGCTCTGATCTTTATAATTTCCTCTCTTCTTTTGGCTTTGGGCTTGGCTTGCTCTTTTTTTTTCTAGATTTTTGAGGTATAGTATCTGGTTGTTTATTTGTGTTTGTTCTGTTTTCCTGATGTGGAATCTCAGTGTAATAAATTTTCCTATGAGGACTGCTTTCATTGCATCCCACAAATTCTGGTAAGCTGTATTTGTATTTTCATTTGCTTATAGATATTGTTTAATTTCATCTTTAATTTCCTCTGTGACCCACTGATTGCTAAAGAGTATATTATTCATTTTCCATGCATTTGTGGGGTTCTTGCAGTTTCTTTTATCATTGATTTCTAGTTTCATGGTGGTATGTTCTGATAACATGCATGGGATAAATACAGTTCTTTTGCATTTACTAAAATACATTCTGTGGGCTAGTATATGGTCTATTTTAGAGAATGTCCTATGTACTGCTGAGAAGAATGTATATTCTGATGTTGTTGGATGGAACACTCTGTATACATCTATCAAGTCCATTTGTTCACAGGTATGGTTCAGTTCTGTTATTTCTTTGCTGATTTTCTGTCTAGTTGATCTATCCCTTTGTGTCAATGGCATGTTAATGTCTCCTGTTAAAATTGTGTTATTGCTTATTTGATTTTTCATTTCTGTTACTACTTGCTTTGCATAGTTGGTGCTCTGGAATTTGGTGCACATGTATTTAAGATTTTTATCTCTTCCTCTTGAAGTTTTCCTCTAACTAGCATGTAGTGACCTTCTTTATCACTTTGGGTCATTCTTGGTTTGAAGTTAACATTGTATGCAAATAGAATAGCTACCCCCAGCTTTTTTTTTTTTTTGAGTTCTTGTTGCATGAAGTTTTGTTTTGCATCCTTTGACTTTCAGTCTATGAGTTTCCTTTTGGGTTAGATGGATGTCTTGTAGACAGCACATGTTTGGATATTGTTTCTTGATGCATTCTATTAGTCTGTTTCTTTTGGTGAATTGAAGCCATTCACATTAATAGTTATAACTGTTATATATTGGTTTATTGTTGTCATATTATCTTTCTGCTGTTGTATCTTTACCTTTCCATTCTGTTTAATTCTTTGCCTTGCTTAGTGGTTTTTTCCTATGTGTATCTAGAATGTCTTTCAGTATTCTTTGTAGGGTTGTTTTGATGATCATGAAGTTCTTCAGCTGTTCTTTGTCATGGAAATATCTTATTTGTCAATCAATTTTGAAGGATAATTTTGCAGGGTATATCAGTCTGGATTGGAAATTGTTTTCCTTTAGGATCTGAAATATTTCACTCATGCTCTTCTTGACTTCATTGTTTGTTTTGAGAAGTCTGCTGTGTATCTGATAGGTTTTCCTTTATAGGTGATCTACCTTTTCACTCTAACAGCTTTTAATATTCTGTTCTTATGTGGGATTTCTGGGATGGTGATTATTATATGTCTGGGTGTAGTTTTATTTTGGTTATAGCTATTTGGAGTTCTATATGCTTCACTAATCTATATGTCAGTTTCCCTTCTCATGTTTGGGAAATTTTCAGCTATTATTTCCATAAATAGCCTCTTGATATCATTTGTGCTGTCCCCTTCTTTTACATTTATCCCTATTAATATCATGTTGTTTTTCTTTGCATCATCTTGCAGCTGTTGAATTGTTATTTCTTGATTCCTTGTTATTTTTAAAAGTTCTTTCCTTTCCTGTTCACTAGCTGCAATCTTATGTTTAAGGTCTGAATTCCTCTTTACATTTGCTGAGGTGATTTTGACAGCTTTCAATAGAATTTTTGATTTCCTGTGTATCTCTTTGAATCTGTTTGTTTCTTGTAGTATTCATTCAGAGATTCTATCTTTTTGCCTTGTTCCTCTAATTTTTTAACTGTGTCTTCTTTAGATGTGTTCATTATTTTTTTCACTACTTTTTCATTTCTTCTTTTACTTGGTAAATTATTTCTGATTTGAGTTTCTCTATAGCTTCCCCAAGTTGCTTCTTTATTTCAGTTGATATCATTTCAGTCATTTCAGGTGTATAGCTTATATTTTCTTCTATGTACATGGCTCCTAGGCTTTCTTGGGATGGTCTGGCAATTTGAGATTGCCTTTTGGTCTTTCATTTTTTCATTTTCCTATATTTCTGTGCTTTGAGTGTTCCAAAGCTTCCCCCAGTTGTGTTGGATATCACCTCCTGTTCCCTCACCTCCTGGAACTGAATGAAGGTCACTAACCTAGGCCCATTCAGGCCTGCAGGACCTCCTGAGCCCAGCCCAGTATCCGAGGGAGTTGGGAGGGAAATTAACCGCTGGGAGAAATGGTCTCTAACTCTCTCTGGACCAGTGCCGTTGGGCTGAAAGTCTCTCTGCATGGCCCTGGTCTCCCACACTGAAAGAAGGTCACTGGGTGTGGTCCACTGAGGCCTGCAAAGCCTCCCAAGCTCAGTCCAATGTCCTAGGGAGCTGGTGGAGAAAAGAACCACTGGGGGTGATGGTCTCAAAGTCTCCCTGGGCCAGCGCTGGCACATTGGGATTCAACTCATGCAGCCCTGGCTCCCTTGCAGGGTCTTGGTGCCCTGAACTGAAAGCTGTTTCCATATTTTCATTGAGTTGTAAGTATTGTTTTATTTCTTCTTTAATTTCATCTGTAACCCACTAGTTGTTCAGAAGGTTGTTATTTAATTTCCATGTGTTTCTGCAGCTTTTGCAAATTATTTTGCCATTAATTTCCAATTTCAGTGCACTATGGTCAGATAATATGCATGGGATAATTTCAATCGCTTTGCATTTACTTCAGAATGTTTTATGGGTTATTATATGGTCTATTTTGGAGAATATCCCATAAGCAGCTGAGAAGAATGTGTATTCTGATGTGGTTGGGTGGAACACTCTGAATGTCTACTAAGTCCATTTGCACACAGGTTTGATTCAATTCTGTTATTTATTTGAAGACGTTCTGTCTAGTTGATCTATCTTTTTGTGACAATGGGGTATTAAGTTCCCCTGCTATAATTGTGTTCTTGTGTATTTGGGTTTTCATGCCCATTAGTAGTTATCTTATATGGTTGTGTGCACCTGTATTTGGTGCATATATATTTATATTTGTTAGTACTTTGTCTTGAATTTTTCCACTAAAAAGTATGTAGTGACCTTCTTTATCTCTTTTAATCATTTTAGGTTTGAAGTTCATATTGTATGCAAACAGAATAGTTACCTCTGCTTTTTTCTGGTTCCCTGTTGCATGGAATACTGTTTTCCATCCTTTGAGTTTTAATCTGTGAGTTTCTTTCTAAGTCAGATGTGTTTCTTTTATACAGCATAATGTGGCATTCTGTTTCTTGATCTGTTCCGTCAACCTATTTGTTTTGATAGGTGAGTTGAGGCCATTTACAATTATGGATATAACTGATATGTGCTGGCTTAACTTTGCCATGTTATGTTCCTGTTGTTTGTTTTCTGCTCTTCTTTCTTGTGTAATTGCTTGTCCTACTTGATGGGTTCTTTTTGTTGTTGCTCTGGCGATTGTGGTCATTTTTATCTCTATCTAGTATGTCTTTCAATACTCTTTATAGGGTTGGTTTGGTGGATATAAATTGCTTCAGTTGTTTTTTGTCGTGCAAGTATCTTGTTGCTCCATTAATTTTGAAAGAAAATTTTGCTGGGTACATCAGTCTGGGTTGAAGATTGTTTTGTTTCAGGGCTTGAAACCCCTCACTCCAATATCATATTGACTTGGGGTTTTGTGCTGAAAAGTCTGCCATGATTCTAATGGGTTTTCCTTGATGGGTGAGTTGTGTCTTTTCTCTGATAGCTTTTAGTATTCTGTTTTTATGCTGCATATCTGGAAACTTAATTATTATATGTCTCAGTGTAGATTTATGTTAGTTTTAACTGCTTGTTATTCTATATGCCTCAGTTATCTGCATATCAGATTTTTCCCCATATTTGGGAAATTTTCTGCAATTACATCTGTGAATAATTTACCTATGTAATTTGTGTTGAGTCCTTCCTCTTCACTGATGCCTATTGGTCTTATATTGCTTCTCTTGGCACCTTCTTGAAGCTGCTGGACTTTCATTTCCTGCTGGTTTGTTATTTTTAAAAGTTATATCCTTTTATGATAGCTAATTGTGAGCCTGTCTTTAAGGTCCAAAATTCTATCCTCAGCTTCATTTAAAAGGTTTTGCTAGCTTTCAATATAAATTTTTGTTTCTTGGATATCCCTTTGAGTTTGTTTCATGGATTCTGCTTTCTATATATTCTGCTTTGTTTCATGGATTCTGTTTTCTATATTGTTCATTTAAGATTTCAATCAGCTTCCTGTACTCTTGTGCTTTGTTTAAATCTATTTCTTCTCTAGCTGTGTTTAGCAATTTCTTACCAAGTTTGTTATTTCTGTCTTTACATGGGAGAGTACTTCTAGTTTGATTTCTTCTATAGCCTTATGGAATTTTTTATTTATTTGCTATCTTTTCAGAGATTTCCAGTGTGTGACTTTTGAAGTCCTCTCTTTCAATGTCTCCTTTACTTGCTGCTGATCGACTAGGTGTTTCCCATTGGATTTTGCCTTTTCATTTTATACTGCTATATTCAATTATGCCTGATGATATAGACGTTCTATTGAAAATAATAAGAAACAACACAGTAATCATTGCATCACCTTGTACTGTGGTTTTATACGACTTTGGTTTCATGTTTTTATAGGAATTTATTTTGTTTTGTCTTGCTGGGTTTTGTTTTTCTGTCTAGTGCAGGGGGGATGCAAATGCACATGGAGATTCATGCATGCATAGCTTTTCACACTCTCACTGTTTGACTATCTACTTTGTATGCTGTAATTTTGTAACTTGTACAACTATTTCTAAGAGGATAATATGTAATTTATTAACTAGTGATTTATTTTTTTGAATTCTGTATTATCTCTACCCTTTACATGCTTTTCTTTCTCTTTAAATAAAATATTTAAAAAAATCAAACAAAACCCCAAAAAACCAAAAAAAAATTTCAGAAATTTGCAGTATTGTTACATATACACAAATTCCACCCTGCATCTTAATTGAAATTCTCTTTTTACACATCAGGCCTTTTCCACATATTATAAACATTTTCATATTTCTTGTAAAAATTTGTGTTCCAGGGCATCCCACTAATAGTGGACTCTTTATAGAAACACAACTGTTTAATATGCAGTGTAGTGTAGCCCAGAGTAGTAACCATTTAATCTTAAAGCAGTCTGTTGGCTTCCATTCTCCATCCTGCTACTTTTTATTTATCCCTAGCTAAACATCAGGATATTTTTATCTCTGGGCTCCTAGAGTTATTTCTTTCTCCTCCAGCTCTCTGTCCTAGCAATTGATTTATTTGCACTAACTTCTGACTATATCAATGAGAGAAATGTAACCATGCATTCTTGCCCCATTATACAATAACTCAAGTGCACCTTCATCTTATCCCCTAGTACTTCCAGTGGCTCTCTATCTCAAGTCCTACTAAATCCAACTATATTAGAGCATGCCCCCTCCAGTCTTACAAGACAAATGTTTCTAAAACAGCAAGGCAGAGTTAGGAAAATACATACACTTTTACAATATTTAGGGGGAAAATGAACATTTAGTGGTGAAAAATTACTGTTTTAAATGGAAATTTTTGGTCACAATTTTAGTTAAAATCCCAAAGCTGAAGATAAAGTGAACTACCTTGACACACACCACAGACAGACAGACACATAGACATGCACACACACGCACACACATTTGATACCTATGATACTGTTTTAAAACTACTCCTATGAACTTCATCCAACCGCATCCCATGGAGCTTCATGAAAGATGTATATTGGATTAAAGTAATTGAGAGCTTTAAGTGAGATTGATAGTGAATTTGAGGGTTTTCCCCCACATTCTGTACATTGCCTTGCTTTAAGTGGCACAGCAAATGGAATAAATGAAGTAGACATAGATGGGTGATAAAGAGAAATCCCTACTCTCTCATTCTTAAAAATGTGAAGTGATACCTCACGACTCCAGAAAAAAAAATACTGAGAAGTATGTCTGATATGTGACTATGTGAAACTTCATAAAATATACCAGCATCCCAGATTTGGAATAGAACCAATAGAAAGACTACAATGTCCCAAGCAGGCATTGAACTGCCACTCTCAACTTGTCCTGTGATTCACTCACTCAATAGGAAGAATAACAACAAGAAATTGGCAACTTGTGTAAACTGATAAACAAGAGCCAGAGATCTCTATCTTTTACACACCTCAATGCTTTAATATTGTGTAAGGTATCATTGAAGGAGGGCCAATTACTCAGACTGATTATCAGTTTGGGTAGACTCATGAAAGAAAAGACACACATGGTGACACATGTCTGTAATCCCAGATCCAGAGGCTGAGGCAAGAGGATTCCTTGTGGACAAGACCAGCCTGGACTACATAGCAAATTTGAGGCCAGCTTGGACTGTAAAGTAAGACCATGTCTTAAAACAAAGCAAAAAAAAAACTTTAGAAAACAAATTAACAGACAAGTAAAAGAGAGTGGAGGGGTGGAAAGGGGGGAGAGAGAGAGAGAGAAAGAGAAGAGAATTTTTTGTTGTTTGAGACAGAGTCTCACTTTGTAGTTCTGTTTGGCTTTAAACTCACTGTATATCCAAGGCTGACCTCAAACTCAGAGAAATCCTCCTGCCTCAACCTCCCCAATGTTAAGATTACAGGCATGAGCCACCACAACCTCAGAGTGAAAGAAATTTTATAGGGGAAATGATAAAGGGAACATAGCAAGGGCTTTAGGCCCAGTTTGAGAATATCAGGGGCATTGGTGGGTTTGAGCAGGATATTTTACTAGGATGAAGGAATTTTCTGAGAAAGAATTATACAAAAAAAATCAAGGCTAGCTGATTTGATTCAATGAAAATAGAACTGTGTTTGGGGACTCAGTGCAGACAGACTTAGTATGGTATATGTCAGATAATATTGTAAGCCTGACCTCAGGGAATTATCTGAATCCTTTGGCAAAGAGGTTGCAATAAATACAATAAATCTCCCTAATACACTAAAAGCCAAAATATAAGCAGCATTGATGTCAATAGCTTTGACAGTAATATGATAGGCTGCTTCTGACTCAGGATTAAGACTGTAAGTACAAGTATCTGTAGCAATTTCACAAGGAAAGATTCAACATCTGTAATGTTTCTGTGGCCCCCAAAAGAGCTGCACATTTGTTTTCTTGAAAACACCAGCATCCTGAAGTCATTCAATGAGAATTTCAACAAGAAATACCTTCAAATACATAAAGACAGAAATTTGCTGAAATCTTTTAGAAAGAAAATGTTGCAAGGGTAAGACTATATTTGGATATTCCCAATGCTTGTCATCTGTATTTCACCATCCTACTGAAGATAAGCAAGAAGTAGGATCATGCATACCAAAATGGCTACTGAATAGAGAATCACAAGGAAAATCAAAAAAGAAAAACAAAATTTGCAGTAGCAGAAAAAGTAAAGAAGGGATGACTGGCTAGAAAGGAGATTCTAAAGTTGACTGCAGAATTCTTTCAAACTTATGGGTGCAATTTGTCATATATCTAGCTCCTCCACCTTTGCTATTGAAAATAAGACCATATGGTGATTAAATTATGGGGGAGGTTAACCAACATTGTCTTAATTCCACTTTACCCTTTTCTTAATGGGAACACATGGGAAGCAGTAAATAAAGATAATCAGCATCAAAATGACACATTTGAAAATACCAGAAGAACACAGAAATTTGAAGGAGAATAAGATAATTTGACATAGGGATACTTTTATCACTCCCAATTAGGAAAGTGAAGACTAATTAAATTACATGCTCTGTTAATATTATGATTTTGTTTAATACTACCTTAAGCTAAGTGTTAATGTAGAAAATATTAGAGAACCATTTAAGAAAGATAGTCTATATTTATGGGTTAAGTAGATAGTACCTTTAGTTCCAAGACCAAAAACTTGGCAGAAATGATATCTGTGAAACATCTGAAATTTTTCAAACATATGAAATCTTTCAATACTACCAGCATAACTGACAAAAGAGTTTTCAATTAAAAGGCCTTCATTGATTTGTGACATATATAGTCATTTTTTTCAAACCAAAATTGGCACAGATGGCCCACCAAGACTTTCTTTCCTAATTTATTAATGAACTATAAACTTTCTTGTGAATGGATAATAATTAATCCATATTTATTCATATACAACATTTCCATCATTTATTACTTATTAAAACTTAGAACTATTCCAGGAATATTAGCATATATTTGTTTATTTGTGCAATTAATATGTTGACAATAATTTAAGCTATTTGATTTCAAATTTCTTTTGTTTTTTGTACTCGGGATCAAACTCACGACTATGCAATTGCAAGGCAGGCACTTATGCCACTGAGCTAAATCCCCAGCTCAAATTTCTTTATAATGCTTAGAAATAAATTATTTATTACCCTGTTGATACACTTCAGAAGCTATTCAAAATTATTTTTTACATATATCTCAAACACTGAAAGCAGAAAAAAAATTCCTGAAATAAAATTTAAAGGTACCTATTAAAAGAAGAAATTAACCTAGGCAAAGCAATCAATGCAAAGACAGACTGTAGTAAAATTACCAAATTTTAAGGTGAAAAGTTCATTAAGAGGACTAATATGACTTACAGAAGAATAGAAAACAGTTTATCATCAGACATCAGTAATAAATCCTTATGCCAACAAAGATAATAAAGCATATAAATGTTACTGAAGAAAAGAAAATGTGACTCAAAGATTTTATGCTCAGCTGTACTTTCAAAAAAAACTCAGAAATTAATCAATTTATTAATTTATGTCAGAATTGAGACAGTATTATTCCCACATGTTCTTCCTTATTTTAGAAAATAAGCTTCTAACAACAAAACCATCTAAACAGACATTACCAACCTAAAGATTCATGGCACTGATCATTAATGACAACTGACATTTTAGAAATAAGAGGCAATTGAACATTGTGTGCCTTCATATAGAACATATCACCACCTAGGAAGATAATGGGAAAAAAAATCAATGCAAAGCAGATCCAGCCTACAGGAAGTAAGAACCAGTTTGCAGCAAGTTCAGTACAGAACATTGTAAATGACAACAAGAGGTGCCATCAAATAAAATTAAGAGAGCAGAAAAATCTTTGAGGACAAAATATGTAATTTCAACACATAAGTTACATGAAAATAAAGCTAGAAGAAATATCTAGATTAAAAAAGAGACATATGGTGAAGTAGAACATAACTAGACTGCTTCTTAGGAATGAACATATCAGGAACAAAATTATGAAGAAAATTAAAGAGTTATTACCATAAAGATGAGGACTATGATTACTTTTGAAGTGGTTAGAACTTGTGAGTAGCATAGGTGGATGACAAAATTCTATTTATTTAAAACATAGCTGTGCTTACTAGTGTGTTTGCTTTGTTTTAAGCAGTTTCTTAAATCTGTTAGATTTTGCAATGAAACAGCAGTTTAAATACTCTACCATGTTTCACTTTTGTTGACTTTTCATTTACAGCAGTTATACATCAATGTTCAGCTGAAATGTACATGATTTCACAGTACGGACATAAGTGGACAGATCTTGAATGGTCTAGTTCTTCAGGGAAAAAAATAGCAATTCAGGGAATGTACAGAACCCTACAGGAAATATAGAGAAAAATAAAAGAAAGGAAGAGAGAGAGAGAAGAAAAGGAGAGGAATGGAGAGATAAGACAAAATTAAGCAAGTATCATACAGCATATTCTATTGTTTCTGTTCATTAGACTTCTAATCACTGCCAATATTTGTTTTATAGGTGATGCTTCTTACTTTTTAAAAAATTACATATTGTTCTTTTAGAAATAGTTTTTCAAGTTACAAAATTAAAGCACACAAAGTGGACACTCAAGCAGTGAGAGTGCAAACACATCTGTTCAACAATCCAACTAGAACCTAGAAATATGGTTATCAATCCCACACACCTAAACATACATGCACTATATCTTTTATAGTGCTTCCTAGTTCCTCTTTTTTTTTACAATAGCAATTATACCTTTTTAAAATTTTAAAGAGAAGAAAAAAAGCAAAACACAAAAAAGGATAACAACAATACACAATTCTAAAAGAAAGTAAGAAAAAAAAGAAAAAAAAGGAAAATGAGAAAAAGCTCCACAAAAAATCAGTAGTTTATAAATTATATATGTCATCCTGGATGTAGCTGTTCAAGTTACAGTGTTAAAGGGTATATAGTAAACATTCAGTCAGGCTACAAATAGTTCTGCTCAAAGATCCAACAAAGATTCAGCAATATGGTCATCTATTTTACACACTCAAACATACATGCAGTTATATCCCTTAGAGCACTTTCTTTTCCTCTCTTTTTTTACAATAGCAATTACACATTTTGGTTATATTACACTTGTAGTTCTTATTTGCTTTTTACACTAGAGACACAATATGATATTTATAAATATGATTCTTAATTATTTCACTAATGAGGATAGTTTCAAGTTGTCTCCATTTACCTATGAAGGCCTCAAGATCATCCTTTTTGTAGCTGAATAATATTCCACTGTATAAAAATGCCACTTCTGTTTCATCCACTTTACAGTTGATGGGCATCTTGGTTGTTTCCAGGATTTAGCTATCACAAATTGTGCATCTATGAACATGGGTGCACATATATCATTGTGATATGAACTTTTCAGTTCTTCAGGGAAAATACCCAGGAGGGGATTAACTGGATTGAACAGGGCATCCAATCCTAGTCTTCTGAGAATTCTCCATATGGTTTTCCATAATGGTTGCACCAGTCTACATGCCCACCAACAGTGGAGCAGTGTTTCTTTTGCCTCTCAGCCTCGCCAATATTTGTTATCAGTTGATTGCTTGATGGCAGCTATTCTTTCTGGAGTGAGGTGGAATCTCAATGTTGTTTTAATTTCCATTTCTCAAATGACCAGTGATGGCAAACATTTCTTCATGTATTTATTTGCCATTTGTATATCTTTCTCTGAGAACTTTGTGTTCATCTCAGATGCCCATTTTTGAGACAGTCTTTGAATTTGGGGGCTTGATTTTTTCAATTCTTTATATGATCTGGACACAAGTCCTTTGTCTAAGGGGTTGCTGGCTGAAATTATTTCCCACTCTGTGGGTTTTCTTTTCACTCTGTTGGTGATTTCCTTTGAAGTGCAGAAACTTTTCAATAATGTGAGATCCCATTTGTTGGTTCTTTGAAGTGTTTCCCTTGCAGTTTGCATTTTGTTCATGAATTCTCTGCCTACCCCTATGTCTCCAAGACTTCTATCTAGCTTGTCTTCCAGTAGATTTAGTGTTTCTGTTTTAATATTGAGGTCTTTGATCCATTTAGATTTTAGTATTGTGCATGGTGATAGGCTTGGACCTACTTTCAGTCTTCAGCATGTAGAGAACCAATTTTTCCAACACCCTTTATTAAAGACACTATCCCTCTTCCAGTGGACATATTTAGACCCTTTGTCAAATGTCATGTTACTGAGTGTCTTTGTAGTTGTGCTTGCATCTTCTAATCTGTTCCATTGTTACATCCAGGATGACATATATAATTTAAAACTACTGATTTTTTAGTGGGGCTTTTTCTCATTTTCCTTTTTTTCTTTTTTTTTCTTACTTTCTTAATTCTAATCTGAATGGACAGCAGTACCGAGCTGATTTTATCACTGTGGCTTTATAGTACTGTTTCAAGTCAGGAATTGCGATGCCTCCTGCCTTGTTTTGTTGCCTAGAATTCCTTTTGCTATTCTAGGTTTCTTCTGTTTCCAAATGAACTTTAGTAGTGTTTTATCTAGATCTGTGAGGTATGTCAATGGTATTTTGATTGGGATTGCATTAAATCTCTATAACGGTTTTGGGAGTATGGCCATTTTCACAATGTTGGTTCTTCCTAGCCAAGAGCAAGGAATATCCTTCATTTTCTAATATCTTCTTCAATCTCCTTTTTCAGCTTAGTATAATTTTTGGCATATAGGTCTTTTACATTTTTAGTTAGGTTGATTCTTAAGTATTTCATTTTTTTACATGTCATTTTAAAGGGCGATATTTCCATAATTTATCTCAGTGAGTTTTTTGTTTGTGTACAGGAATGCTATTGATTTTTGAGCATTGACTTTGTATCAAGCTACACTGATGAACTTGTTTATCACCTGTAGTAATCTTTTAATGGGGATTTTTGGGTCTTCTATATAGACTATCATGTTGTCTGCAAATAGTGATAATTTAACTTCTTCCTTTCCTATCTTTGCTCCTTTTATTTTTCTCTCTTGTCTGATTGCCCTGACTAGTGCTTCCAGAACTGTATTGAAAAGGAGTGGTGATAGTGGACATGGTTGTCTTGTTCCTGATTTAAAAGTGAAAGCTATCAGTTTTTATCCATTTAGTATAATGTTAGCTGTTGATTTTTCATAGATGGCCTTTATAAGGTTGAGGTAGACACCGTGTATTCCTAGTTTCTGAAAGGTTTTTAATCATGAACATGTGTTGGATTTTGTCAAAAGCTTTTTTTGCATCTATTGAGATGACCATGTGGTTTTTGTTTTTGGCTCTGTTGATGTGGTATATTACATTTATTGATTTGTATATGTTAAACCATCCTTGCATTCCGGGAATGGACCCCACTTTGTCATGATGTATAATTTTCTTGATGATTTGCTGCATTCTATTTGCCAGTATTTTGTTAAGAATCTTTGCATCAATGTTTATTAGTGAGATTGGCCTATAGTTTTCTTTTTTAGTTGCATCTTTCTCTGGCTTTGGTATCAGAGTAATACTTGCCTCCAGGAATGATTTAGGGAGGATTGCTTTCTTCTCAAATTCATTTAAAGAGTACTGGCATCAAATCTTCTCTAAACTTCTTGTAGAATTCAGCTGTGAATTCATCAGGAGCTGGACTTTTCTTTGTTGGTAAGTTTTTAATTACATTTTCAATTTCAATAGCTGAGATTGGGTTGTTCAAAATTGCTATATCTTCTTGGTTGAGCTTTGGTAGTTCACATGTTTCTAGAAATCTGTCCATTTCCTCTGTGTTTTCCACTCTATGTGAGTAGAGATTTTCAAAATAGGTATTCATGATCTTTTGAGTTTCCATGGGATCCGTAGTAATTTCTCCCTTTTCAGTTCTTACTGCATGAATTTGGGTTTTTTCTTTCTTTCTCTTGATAAGGTTAGCTAGGGATTTGTCAATTTTGTTTACTCTCTCAAAAAAAACAGCTTTTCATATCATTAATTCTTTGTATTGTTTTTTAGTTTCAATTGCATTAATTTCTGCTCTAATCTTTACAATTTCCTATCTTCTATGAGATATGGGTTTAGCTTGCTCTTCTTTTTCTAGAAGCTTGTGAGATGAAGCATTAGGTTGCTTATTTGTAGTCATTCTGTTTTCTTGATATGAGAATTTATTGCTCTATATTTCCCTCTTAAGACTGCTTTCATTGAATCCTACAGATTATGGTATGTTTCTTCTACATTTTCATTGAATTGGAGGTATTGTTTTATTTCTGCTTTAATTTCATCTGTCACCCACTGGTTGTGCAAAAGGCTACTATTTAATTTCCATGTATTTATGCAGGTTTTACAATTTCTTTTGCCATTAATTTCCAATTTCAGTGCACTATGGTCAGATATTATGCATAGTATGATTTCAATACCTTTGCATTTACTTAAGAATGTTTTATGGGATAATATATGGTCTATTTTGGAGAATGTCCAATGTTCAGCCGAGAAGAATGTGTCTTCTGATGTGGTGAGTTGTGTCTTTTCTCAGACAACTTTTAGTATTTTGTTTTTATGCTGTATGTCTGAGATCTTAATTATTATGTGTCTGGGTGTGGATTTATGTTGATTGTGACTGTTTGATTTCCTATATGCCTCACTTATCTGCATATCAGATTCTTTCTCCATGTTTGGGAAATTTTCTACTATTATTTCTGTAAGTTCTTTACGCATGTCATTTGTCTGGACTCCTGTATCTTTCTTAATGCCCATTATTCTTATGTTGTTGCTCTTGGCATCATCATGAAGCTTCTGGATTGTCATTTCATGATGCTTGGTTATTTTTAAAAGTTTTATCCTTTCATGATCACTAATGTGGTCCTGTCCTTAAGTTCCAAAATCCTATCCTCAGCTTTCTTTATGTGATTTTTCATGCTCTCAATAGAATTTTTTGTTTCTTGGATGTCTCTTTTAGTTTGTTTCATGAATTCTGCTTGTTTTCTCTATTGTTCATTCAAAGATTCAATCATTTTCCCATGCTCGTGTACTTTTTTCTCTAGTTCTTCTTTAGCTGCATTCAACAACTCCATTACTAAAGTTGTTATTTCTATCTTTACATGGGAGACTACTTCTAATTTGATTTCTTCTATAGCCTGATTGAATTTTTTTAAATTTCACTCACTATCTTTTCAGAGATTCCCGGTGTATTACTTTTGGGGTCCTCTATTTCAATGTCTCCTATACTTGCTTCTGGTGAACTATATGTTTGAGACTGCATTTTGCTTTTTCATTCTGTCATTTTCACTCTGCCTGGTGTTTTCTATGTGTGGAAGGCGATCACACACACTCTTTTCAGACACACCAACGTCTTACAGTTAGTTGGAGGGTGTTTTACTACTGGCCCTATTTATCCACTGTACACCTCTATTTTAGGGGTATACTCATGACACTGATACAGTTAATCCACTGTATTCCAAGGTTTGCTGCTTGGGAGCAAAGTTTCAAATTTTTTCACACTAACTGGACCCTGCTGAGGTGTTCTGATGTTCCAGGTTGGAGGGTGAGCCCAGCAGAAGCAGTCCAGGGCAGTTTTCAGTCTTGGGTGGGCTTCTGAGATGTTACAGGTGGCAGGGTGCACCCACAGGGGATGTACCAGGTGGCCTATGCCTGAGGTGGATTTCCTCAATGTTCCCAGTGGCAGGGCGTGCCCTTGGGGGAAGTTCCAGGCAGCCTATCCCTGATGTAGGCTTCTGCTAAGTTCCTGGTGCCATGGCAGGCCCATGGTAGACGTTCCTGACAGCTTACACCTTATGTAGGCTTCCACTACATTCCCAGTGGCAGGGCGGGCCCACGTTGGAGGTCCCAGGCATCTTACCCCTGATTTAGGCTTCTGCTAAGTTTTCCAGCTTCTTATTTTTAACAAAATAAACCGTACAAAAATGTTTTTAAATATAGAATGCATACTCTATTCCAATAGAAGTGCAGCCAATCAATGTGACCGGCTCCTCATTCCTGAATTTTTGGAAGAAGCACGGGCACAGAGAGTAGCAAAGATCATAAAGGAAGGGATTTGGGTCCTGTATATGCATGCACAATAGTCATAGCAAGCTTTCAGCTCTGGTCTTCACTGAAATAGGCCTGAAACTTCTGTATAAGCAGTACCCATCCAGTGACTTCTCAAATTATAGTCTAGGACTCCTTCTTGTGTACTTAGACCAGTGTGCTACATCACAGGGTCTGTTAAAATAAAAACTTGCCTGGATTTTCCTGAGGAAGAGAGCGAGGAAAGGGAAGGGAAGGGAAGGGAAGGGAAGGGAAGGGAAGGGAAGGGAAGGGGAGGGGAGGGGAGGGGAAGAGAGGAGAGGAGAGGAGAGGAGAGGAGAGGAGAGGAGAAGAGAAGAGAAGAGAAGAGAAGAGAAGAGAAGAGAAGAGAAGAGAAGAGAAGCGAAGCATGATGGCTCATGTCTGTAATCTCAGCACTTGGGAGGCTGAGGCAGGAGGATCACTGTAAGTTTGAGGCCAGCCTTGGCTATCTAGAGAGTTCAAGGCCAGCCTGAAATGCATGGTGTCTTTTTTTATTTAAAGAGAAAAATAGCAAAGCAGAAAAAATGTAGAAACAGTACAGAATTTAAAAAACCAGTAAGAAATCACTAATTGATGAATTACATATTTTCTTCTCAGATATAGTCATTAAAGTTAAAAAATTAAAGTATACAAAGTGGACATTCAAACAGTGAGGCTGTAATAGTTCTGTTCAACGAACAAAAACTCAGCAGCATGGTTATCAGTCCTACACACTTAAACATACATGCAGTTATATCTTTCAGAGCACTTCCTTTTCCTCCTTTTCATTTTTAGGTCCATTATTTGTTTAGTTGTATAATGTTCAACTTGCTCAGTACCTTACTAATCTGTTTTGTTGTTTTTATTTACTTTTTAATCAACTTGTATAATTCTGTTGCTTTGTTTTTGTGTTTCTCTTCATCCATTCCCCATGGATCAGCTTTGGGGGAGTTGGGAGTTTTTGGAGGTATTTTGTTACTTTGTTATCTCTCTTTTCTTAAAAAAAAATATTATTATTAATTTGAAGGTAGTAACATACAGCAGAGCAAGATAGAACAAAGCCAATTGAGACAGTGTAGTGAAATTGGTACAAAATTCACAGCAGGTTACCAGTATAACAGTAATACATACAATAGTACATCTCGTTTTATTCACAATAGTTGTTCTTTCAATCAGGTGCAGCAAAATGGAAGGAAATATCGAACTTATAAAAACAGAATATTGAATGCCATTATTCAGAACAGAGCAAAACAGTGATAAAGATATTTGCCTTCTAAGAGATGGTAGAAGGAAATCCCCCATATTTGCTATATTGCATACGTTGATCCTCTAAAGAGATACTCAGATCTTTGGCTCCCACTTGCTAATGGGGATGGGGTCGGGGGATGGATGTTTGATTCTTAGCCCATGCACTGGTAGGCTCACAGCCACTTACCAGAGCCGTGAGCTGGCTGCTTGTTTTCCCAGCATCCCAAGTTCCAACATGGCATGGAGCTCAGGAAACACTGATGGTTCTCACTCTGGGGCAGCTGCAGCTTACCAGTCCACAGCCACTTACCAGAGTGGTGAGCTGAGTGCTTGTTCTCCCAGTGCCCCAAGTTCCAACATGGCATGGAGCTCAGGAAACACTGATGGTTCTCGCTCTGGGGCAGCCGCAGCTTGCCAGGCCACAGCCACTTACCAGAGTGGAAAAACAAGGTGGGGGGATGGATGTTTGATTCTTGGACCACACACTGGTAGGTTCACAGCCACTTACCAGAGCAGTGAGCTGGCTGCTTGTTTTCCCGGCACCCCAAGTTCAAACCAATGCATGGTGCCTTAAAAACACAAAAAGGAAAAAATAAAGAAAGAAAAAAGAAAGAAAGAAAGAAAGAAAGAAAGAAAGAAAGAAAGAAAGAAAGAAAGGAGGCAAAAAGCAACAAAGACAAAAAGAAATAAAGAAAGATACTTAGCCAAAATACAGCCACCTAACACTTACATACAGGAGACTAAAAGCAAGCAAAAACTCTGCCTAGAAAACTCCTAAAATCTTCCTAAATGTTATGTCCAGCTTTATAGGCCTTTATATAACCAGTTATCACCAATACCTACAGCATATCAAAGTCATTAAAATGAATAATCCTCTCTGGAAATTCTATAATACCATACTAATCTTTAAATTTATGTTATCAAAGTGCATTTCAAAGTTCAATCCACAGGAACAATGTAAAAGGAATTGACTTTGAAGCAATATTTGGGCTAGCCTTATCTGTACTTAAAATCACTTAAAATTTTAAATCTATTTCCTCAGAGGGTAAGAGTGATATCAACATTCTCTTTAACCTGTTTCTCTGGATCTGTAATAAATTGGTTTTGTATAGCACTCTTTCTATGGCATTAGAACATAGAACTCTTTATAAAAATTAACTGTAGTCAAAAATGCTGTAAGAGGAAAGAGTACAAGATATATCAACTCCTTAAGGAATACTAATAAATATTAGCTAAATACACAATGGCTAATATTCCAAGGAGCTGAAATTCCTGATATTGTTTTTTCCTAACATCTTTGTGGAAATACAATGAAGTATTGTTCTCTGAAGTATTGGAAAACTTTGACTTGCTATAAAGTAAAATGCTCCACTTGAGAAGTGTGCTTAAGAAAAACAAGTGTGCTAAACCAGAATTCAACATTTTATGAATTCCAAGGCCAGATATTTTACTGATCTTATGAAAGCACTTCTGGACATAATAATGTTTATATTCAGAATATTATTAATATTGTAATTTCTAGAAAAGCATTAAATGCAAAAATACTAGTAGGAAAAAAATCTCTGGGTTTAAAAATGCATACTAACATTTATTTGGCATTACTATACCAAATTCATCCTCCCTCTAACATGCAAAAAGCTACAGCACAGAATGACTGTGCCCACTTTGAATTCTCTCCTTTAATGCATTGCAAGTGCCATCTCATGGGCAAGAATGCCTCTGAACAGTGAAGCACAACTGCTAATTGCCACTAGCTATTCACCATGATCATTGGAATAAAGTACTCTTGCTTTCTGAAGTTTTGCCCATCTGGAGAAAGCCTCCAGCTGTCAATTCAGTCCAGCAGTACAGCCTTCAGGGTCTTCACCTTCATGTTACTAAACTTGCAGATCATGGTTGGCTGGCCACTATTTGTATACAACACCAGGTACATAATTCCTGACTACTGCACTTCCATGGGTTGCCCACTTTGCTTCCCAGGAGCTTCTTCACTATAGTCTGGATTCCTAGACTGTATTTACCCATTTTCCTTCTACTACTAGAAGGAAGCCTATTTTCTTTCTACTATAGTTAGAATTTCTTACACAGTGGCAGGTTTTGTACCTGTACGACACTGTGGCTGTAGTTTCTTGGCTGCCCATTTTATTTTCTACTATGACCCATAATAACTGGTTGTTGTCACTATTCTAGAATTACCTGCCTACCCTGAGACAAGACTTTCACCATTTCTGTCTATTGTAGCTTACTTCCACCTGGCCCCAGTATTTTTCTTCATATTAGGAAGTCTTTTATGCTCCTACCTGTTTTCCTCACCAAAATTCCACTTTGGGACAAAATCTAATGCCCAGTCACATCCACATAGTCTTTCAAAATAACCTATCATATATAATGCAGCTTACCTGACCATGTATTTGGTGATGCCTTTTGTCATGCCTCTTTCTTCACATAAACATTTACTTATATAGAATAGATTACACAGACTAGTCTAGAAGTAAACATTATTGTAATTATTTGGATATTAGACCTTTCTTTCTCTCATCTTCCAAATTAACAGTTATACTGATCAGCCTCTGTAGCTGAATTGTCCTGAGTTTTATACTCTAGAATTAATTTTGATAATGGTATTTGTCCCCCTCTTGCTTCTGATCAATATTTACTTCTAACAATTAAACAACACATATATTTCGTCCAGGAACAGGCATCATTTCATGTAATTTTAGAAGTGGCTTTTTTTCCCTATTCATTTTTAGATAACATACCTATATAGACTAGTTTACCAGTTAATTTGTGCAGAATACAAGGTCACTGGGATTAATTTTGGTACTCTCCCATTCTTTCAAATAAGTATTTACTGCTGTAAATCAGACAAGTAACAAAATTTTTGGCTATATTTTGGCACTGACTTTTTAATATTCTCTAGTAAGCACTTACTTACATCGGTTGGACCATATGACTGTCCATAAGAAATGAAGATTCTTTGACTTAACATCTGCAAATTACTTGATTATCCAGTTTAAGGAAAGTCTGAACCACAAGTATTCTAACTTTTGGGAGGAAAGTTCATAGTTCATATTTTAAAATATAAAGAGAGAAAGAGAAGCAGAAGGAAAACAAGTAATGTAAAGAAGCTGCTCCCATAATGTGGTTTTCAAAGAGAATGAACTGGAAGCCATCAGCTTTAATATAGGGGAAAAATCTAAAAAAGAGAGCAGTGTACCATCTATCTTTCACTTGAGACTTGTGACCATGTATAATAATCAGTCTTTTACTTGCCTTAGTCTGTTTTTGCTAATATTACTAAATATATAAGACTCAGTAATTTATAAAGAAGAGAAAAAATTCCCCTTATTTCTAAAGGCTAGGATGTCTAAGATCAAGGTACTGGCAGATTTGGTTTCTGGTGAGGACTGCTATTTATAGGATGTTGCCTTGTTGCTACATCCTCCAGAGAGGAGGATTACTGTGTCCTCACATTACTAAAAGCAGAAGGGTAAGAGATCTGAATGCTGTGAGAAGTCTCTTTTTCAAGGGCCTTAATCTCAATCATGAGAGGAAGAACTTTTGTGATCTAAACATCTGTTAAATGTTCTGTCTCTTAATTTTATCACATAATCACTTAAGTGTCAATATCTGAATGTTGGAGGAGATACATACAAACCACATCACTCACCATCCAGAAATAGTTTCTGTTAGGCTCTTATTTTTATCATATAGCTCTTTTCTAGAGATTTTTATCCATATCCCTTTGCCTGCAGAGAGACCCCATGGGTCAGTTCTGAGTTCAACACTTATTCAACCAAATGCATCTTACCCTGTGCAGCACTGTTTGTTTTTTCTGTTATGGTACACTTACTGTTAAATGACTTCCTGGAGAGGGGTAATACTCCTTCAATAAATCACATTCTGTGTCTACTTCTGATTTTTTCCCCATAACTGCTTCTGTTCAGGTTTTCCTTGTCCTATAAACCAGCTGGTCTGATCTCTCTGTCAGAGTCCTGAGTCGTGATAGTACCCTTTTGGTAACCCATTTAAGAACTGTAACAACAGCAACAGAGGGCTATATTTGAGTTAAGCAGCTCTCACAGGTATTGTCCAATTGGGGTAGTTCCCTCAAGACACATATATGACTGGTCATGCAGGTTCTGAGGCTTGAGCCATGGTTTCATCTCTTTTCAGGGAACCTACTAAGAAGAGGTAGCCCTAAAGTTTAAAGTCAAGTAACTCCTGATTTCTCTAATGTCTCCATTAGTCCAGTTCAACAGCACTTTCAGAAATATGTATATTGTGATGAATTGCTTTTTTCTTTCAAGAAAATACTCTCATTTCCATTCAAAGTAGTGATAATATTTTAATTAAGTAAAAAGTGGGGCACATGTTCTGACATAAAGATTTATAGCCAGAGATTTTGGAGTTGGGGCTACTTTTGGGGAACCCAGGGCTTTGCTTACTAGGCAAGGGGTCTAAAGTAGATTTTTGGAGGAATATGAAACTCACTTTTTCAAAATGAACACAACTTAGCCAACTATATTTTATTAGATTTTTTTATGGTCAGTGTCATGCACTATCAGACAAAACTTTCATCTGATCATCTCTTTCATCAAGAGAATGACAGAAATCACTCTGTCTCCCAAATATTGACTTCTCCTTAAATATGAGTGTGTGTAACAGCTGGACATTCTGAGGCTCTGATGACTAAGTAGTGTGAAAAACAAATGAACATGTTCAGAGTGATCACTTATAAGATATATGGGAAGACAAGATGGCCATAAGTGAGCAACAAAATACAAAGCCTCCAGGGAGAAACAACTCATTTGCCAGAATAAAACAACCTAGAGAGACTCATACAGAGAGAGATGGATCCTCTTGACATAGGAAGAAATTAAAACATAAAATAGCTAATCAAATACTCCAGGACTACAACTGAAACAGCTAAAAATTATGGGACACAGCATTTTCATTCGTGGCAACTCACCAAGTTTGCAAAGGCCTGAACCCAAGCTGGTCGGCAGAGCTGCCCAAACTTGTTCCCGCCACCACTCACAGGAAGCACAGCAGCACTGAAGTCAGGGGTTGGTGAGCCCAACAGAGAGTGGCGCTGGTGAAGGGACCTTCATTAATCCATGGTCAGTTGTGGGAATGAGACCCCCCCCCCTCCACAGGAAGGGTGTGATCAAATTGGGTGACATGTTGGAATCAGGCAGGAGGAGCCTGAACTGGGAGTGACAGTGACTTCAGTTTGTTCCTCCCTCCCCAGAGCAGATTCATGGGATTTGCTTGAATTGGGCCAACCCCCTGGCTGGGACCCAATAAGCATTCACTAACTGAGAGAAGGCCCCTGAAGTTTGGCTGGCCTGGTGGGGAGGGGCAGACAAACACAGCCGATGCTTATACCTCAGTGACAAGAGCAGGCAGGAGAAAGCAGGGTTCCATCACCAGCCAGCTGTGCTTCAGAGGAAACATGGCCAACAGGTAAGGGGGCAGGGACCTGCACTGTACCCTGTGTGGAGGAAGCCAGGGGAAAGAGGCAAGAGGAGGCCCACAGCCCAGAACCCTGAGAGCCCTGACCCAGGAGAGGGAAAACAAGGGAGACTGAGGGTGACAAACACGCAATATCAGACATGGCTTCAAAGGACATTAAGAGATATCTTTGGAACATTGTAGATGAGCTCAAAACTGAAATATTAAAACAGGTAAATCAAGATATGAGTAGAGTAATAAAAGAAATGCTCTCAGGAAGCATCTCTCAGGAAGATACAGATGGAAGAAGGGAGGAACACAAAAAAGAAGAGAAACATTTGATAAAGAATATAAAGAAAATATAGAATACATGAAGCAGATTCAAAGAGACTATGAGGAAATTAAAAACTCCATTGAAAGCTGGCAAAACTCCTTAAAAGAAACTAAGGATAGACTATCAAAACCTGAAGACAAGTTTGCAATGTGTGATCATGAAAGGAAAGACCTCTTAAAAACAAGGAAACAGGCAGTAACAATACAAAGGCTAGAAGATGACAAGAGAATCTACAATTTAAGAATAAGAAACATGAACAAAGAAGCAGGAATACCTACAGGTGAATTACAAAGGCTATTCACAGAAATAATTAAGGAAAATTTCCCAAGCATGGGAAAAGAAAATGACATTCAGTTATGTGAGGCATACAGAACTCCAGGCAACTACAACCAAAACAGATCTACACCCAGACATATAATAATCAAGACACCAGAAATTCAATTTAAAAAACAGAATATTAAAAGCCATCAGAGAAAAGAAACAGATTACCTATAAACTAAGCCCATCAGAATGATGGCTGACTTCTCGACACAGACCATCAGATCAAGAAGAGCTTGGAGCAAAGTCTTCCAAGCCCTAAAAGAAAATATCCTCCAGCCCAGATTGATATACCCTGCAAAACTGTCACTAGAAATTAATGGAGAAACAAGATGCTTCCATGACAAAGAGGAACTGGGTGAGTTTGTGACCACCAATTCAACCCTACAGAGAATACTGGAGGATATTCTAGAGAGAGAGAAAAAAAATACCAGGATTTTAGGAACAGTGGCAGAAAAGCCTCATTGAGTGGGGCAGGCAGTAGAATGAAGGAGAAAACTAGACAAACAGGCAGAAAAATAGCAGAGCAGAAATGAGGCAGAGAAAGATGGCTAGAATCTCTAACATAAACGGCCTTGATACACTATATTGTTATTAATGCACCAGTATTTAAAACCCACATTATTCACACCACTCTGCTTAGATGTATTATATTCTGTTCCAGTCATTCTATCTGTACTAGATTTGAGGGCACAGACAGCAATCCTGAAAATAACAGGATATAGTACGGTAATCATCCTTAATTTCCTATTAACTTAGTCTAAAGCTCTGTATAACCTACACACTGTTTTACCATGACTGATCATAATTGAATCTGGTCTGTTAGATCACTGTTTTGTATTGATAGATTTTATTTAAAGCTGTTATGATTGATAGTATCAAGTCTGAAAGTATAGGCAACTGCACTTAAGATGACAAGATCCACTAGAATATCCACTATGGTTTGATTATCTGCCTTTGAATTTTTATGCTGTCTACAATGTTTTATTTTTACTAATATTGTTATTTACTGCTTTACTCAATTATACTGCTATGTTCAATTATGCCTGATGATATAAACATTCTATTGAAGATAATAAGAAACGACACAGTAATCATTATAGATCACCTTGTACTATTGTTTTATTTGACTTTTTGGTTTCTTCTTTTTATAGGCATTTGTTTTGTTTTGTCTTGCTAGGTTTTGTTTTCCCTCTAATACAGAAAGCATAGAAATACATGTAGAGATTGATGCATGCATAGCTGTTTACACTCTCACTGTTTGACTATCTACTTTTATGCTTTAATTTTGTATCTTGAACAACTATTTCTAAGAGAAAAGTATGTAATTTATTAACTAGTGATTTCTTATTTTTTTTCTTTTTTTTGGAATTCTGTATGATCTCTAACCTTTACATGTTTTTGTTTCTCTTTAAATAAAAAATAAAAAAAGAAAAATATATCAATTTTTTCCTCCATATCAATGCCAATCAATACATATTAAAAATATTTCCAAGGACTTGGGATTCCCCTCTTTGACATAAGTGCCTGCCTTGCAGGCACGTGGTCTTGAGTTCAATCCCTGGTACCAAAATATATTTCCAAACAATGTACAGACCGAGTGATGGTATTAGTGACAAAAGTTATGAAATAGGAATTGAGAAACCTAGACATCAAAATGCACTTACTGTAACACTTTAAACCAATATAAGAAAGCAGGTTATCTAAAATCTTTTCTACTTCAACAAAGGATCAAAGCTACATTGTGGCAATTTTTGGAATTCTAAGACAGAATCATAGCAATAATTTGGAACTAAATATTCCTTCTTGACTCTGTTGACTCTTTTGAGGTCAAAGAGTGTTTAGAAATATATTAAAGGCATCTCAAATTTGAAACTTATCTTTTTCTCCAAAGTAAAGATGCTGTAAGCTATCTACCCTATAATCTACTCAAATATGTGTCCACTTTACTTAATAGAATACAGAATGAGGTTCAGGCATTTTTCTTTTCCATGTATATCCAAATATATGCTGGAAGACATTCATCTAGCTCTCCAGGGGAGAAAAAGTCTTAAGTTGTAGCACATGGAGTTTTCCATAGTGTAAAAATCTCATACCATGGTTGATTTTAAACCACCCAAGTGATGTCACTGAATGTGAAGCTAGGAAGAGAGGTATAGAATTAATTCTCAGAAGGTGATGGGAGCCACCTCCCATTCTCTAATCAAAAAATATAGTTCTACCAGATGATGAGAGAAAGTTAAAAAGATAATGAACAATAGCTTCCAATTATGAAAATCTATCATAAAATGTGACGTTTATTCATACCCTCCTTTGATAGTATACAAAACAAGTGAAATAGTCTATTGTAGGACTATAAGTAATTGGTATAGTATAGGAGACAATTTGAGGGACACTCCTTGAATGCAGAACAATTCCTGCAACATTAGTTAAATTGAGTCTCATTTCCATATACTGATATGTACAGAGCTGGCAATGCTATTCCATTCTCCCTTCCATTGGCTCTGTTATGCAAATAAGACTAGTTGGGGTTCTGATATGTAATCCCAGAGGTCAAACTGTAATTTCTAGTTCCCTCTGCATAGTGCTTTCTGTAAAAGATTGAAGAGCAGTAGGGCATCATAGTCCTTCAGCTTTAGGAATGTTGACTGTGTACAAGTCTCAAAGTAAGAGGCTATGACTACCCAGGGCACAAAAGTTTACATATCAGAAATTGAAGCAACAGCCTCCTAAATTCATTCATATGCTATCCCAGTCAAGTTATACAGAATGGTCTTTCTGCATATCTCTTGCCTATTATAAAGATGCTTTCCTCCTCACATGGCTAGTCAGCTCAAGTTATTCATATAGTTCCTGCCATCTTCCCTGTCACTTGGTGTCTTTACTCTCACTGTGGGTTGCATTGGAGATGGTAGATTGGAATTAACTTGACAACATTCCAATAACATTTCAATAGGATTACAAATATAACTTTTCAGATTATGACATGAACTGGAAAAAGAATTATAATATTTCAATTACTATGTAGAGTGTTAGGATTGCAATATTCAATATTGAGTTTGCAATAGTAAAAAACATAGAAATTAGATCCTGATAACTTGGATCCAAATCCTGGTTTAACCATTACTAAGTAAGTCACTTAAAATTTTTGGAGCTTTAGGATTCTCATGTAGAATAACTTAATATGTAATTCTTCCAGCATTTTAAGGACAGTGTCTAGCATACTCAGTAAAATAGCTCTTATCAATACTATCATGATCATCATCATCATCTGCAGACTTGGTATAACAATCAGCCTACTTTACTCACAGAAGTTTTGAAAACTAAAATAGTGTGTGTAAAAGTTGCTTGTAATATATAAATGTCATTCTAATCTGAGATATTATTTTGCTTTTCTCTTGCTGATTTCAGAGATGTAAGAAAACTCAAGGAGTTGCTAGAGAAAACTTATGCTAGCATCCTCTAGAAAGCTTAAAACATAGGACAGTTTCATTCAATATGAAGAGTACTGTCATAGCCATAGTGACAATCATTGGGGAGATTTTTAAACTTTAGAAATCAGCTATTCACAGAATGCAGAGGGAGAGAACCAGGCATCACCAAGAGGTGATCCCTGACTAGAAACCATCGACATGTACAGGCCACTGCCAGAGTGGGGAGAGCCAGACTCAAGAGTCTCTCCATGAGTCAGGACCATTCTCAGACTGTGAGGGGAGAGAACCAGGCCTCACCAGGAGGTGGTTCCCACCTGGAAATCTGTTCCATGCATTGGATGCTGCCAGAATGAGGAAAGCCAGACCCAAGCCTTTCTCCATGAGTCAGTGCCATTCGCAAATTGCAAAGGGAGAGAACAAAACATCACCAGGAGGTGATCCTCACTTAGAAACCAGTGCTATGTTTGGGCTGCTGCCAGAGTGGGGAAAGCCAGCGAGACCCAAACCTCTCTCTGTGAGTCAGTGCCATTCGTGGACTGCAGAGGGAGAAAACAATGCCTCACTAGAATGCGATCCCCACTTGGAAAATATATCATTTTTACTGTTTTGTTAGGTTTGGCTTTATTCTATTTGGTTTTGTTTATGTTAAATCTGATGGCATGAGCAGCTACTTAAATGATAGCAAGATATATTATGGCAGCCATTTTGGATTTATTATTAGCTTGTTTGGAAGTCCTTTATTGCACTCATTGTTTTGTTTTAATTGTTTCTCTTGTATTCCATTCTGTTTCAACTTTTACTATGTCTGAAGGTACCTGCAGCTATTTTGAAGACAACAAAAAGCATTGTGGTAACAATTGTTGATTTCATAAGATTTTGAAGTCCTCTATCACTTATACAAGTTTATTTTGATTGGTTTTATTCTGTTTTATTTTCCTTGGTTTTATTGATAACCCTTTAAAACAAAATAAATAAATAAAATAAACTTTAGAGATCATGTAATACAACCTCCATTGCATAGATGTGAAAATCATTGCTGAAATTTCAAGTAACTTAATTCAGAAGTCAGCAACAGAATAAGGACTAATATCCCCATCATTTAACTCATGGTATTCTTTCCATTGGTCCATCTAGATTGGAGCCTACAGTCAGCTGAAAGTCTTTCCATCTTGTCAGAGACTCCTTAGCAAACTAAATTTACTAGCCCATATACCAAGCAAACTTACCTTCTTTTGAGAAGGTTTTACATACTCGGCTTTGTGAAGTAGGCAAATTAATATGCATAAGGCAAATTAATATGCATAATTTTGGCTCAATGTAGACTTGGTAACAGTTAATATGCAAGAGAACTTATTTACCAGCACATAGTGGTAGTTGAACTACAAAAATAAATTAAGTATTCTGGAGGACCTGTGAATATACATCAGACTGAGAAGACCAGAAACTTCAAAGAAGCTCGAGAAACCATCCACACTGAAGAAGAGAGTCAAAATGAGAAATGTTCAAAATAATTAGGATCAGAACAGGGGAAAGAGTGGTGTCTCAGGAGCTAAGGAAGGAGAAACATGAAAGAAAGGAAGAGGTAACTGTATCAACTATTATTAGAGAGGTCTCGAGACATAAACAAAACCTGTCAGCTCTTAGAGAGCCTGTCAGCTCTATCAGTATACAAATCCATGATTAATTAACTAATGCATCTTGGAGATAACAAAGATAAGATTTTTAATACAAAGAAAATCAAAACAGTAGACTTTATATTAAACTGCCTGTGTTAAATCTTTCATTTTAGGAAAATGCTCCCTCTTGTGTCCAAATGGAGATTTTCTTAAGAATTGACAAAAAGGTTTTCAGAAGAGTCTCTACTGTACACCATTTGGTTTTTGTCAATAAATATGTATTAATTATATAATCAAGCATAAACATAATAATAAAACAAATAAAACAAGATGGTGCTTTTATCTAGACTTAGAGATGCTATACAAAAATTTATCATGTAAAAATAAAAAATTCCACTGAGTATAATAGGCCTTGGCAAAAGATAGTTCATTGACATTGAATAACTGCCAGGAAAAATGATACATTAACAGTCAACTTGGAAGCTAGGTGTGATGGCACATGCTTATAATCCCAATATTCAGGAGGCTAATGCAGGAGGATCAGCATGAGTTTGTGGTCACCTGGGCTACCTAGTGCACCCAAGGACAACCTGAACTATGTAGCAAGACATTGTCTTAAAAAAATCAACTCAAGTTATTATGATTCACTCAAAACTGTGAAAATTATCACTCTCTGGCCTTAAGGTTTTGTGTCCTCATTAAAAGGATAAAACAAAAAAAAAGTCATCCTCCTAAGGGACCTAGAAAGTTTGCAGTTGAGACACAGGAAATAGAGTTAGCAATCAAAGGTGCTGGAGTCAGAAGTCATAATCTTGTCTGTTCTACCTGTTGATGATCTGGAGACTTTGGCAGATAGTGTGTCCTCTAGTGACTTTCATTCTATCTCTGCTTTAAGTGGCTGTATGTGTGTGTGTGTGTGTGTGTGTGTGTGTGTGTGTGTGAGATCTTGTTCAAGTTTCTGGGATTTTTCTATACCCTTAGAGAAAATCTAAAACTCACACCATGTAAGTGAGACTCCTGGATTCTGAGAAACTGCAACCAGCAATTCACCCACATGCAGGAACTATCTCAGAGGCCCATAGGGACCAGGATACTGCACCCAGAGACCCATGGTCATCTGGGAAGCCACAGTTAGAAGCACAAGGACTTGCAAGCTGTTCCCAGTGACCCGCTCATTCTCAGAAACCATAGGTGAGGTTCCTGGAGACTAGGCAGCTGCACACAGCAAGCTGCAGTGATCCAGTAACCCTCCCTGAGGCATGTGCAGCTTGGGAGTGTGTGCCCAGTGATATAGCCACACCTAGGAACTAACTTTGAGACACATGGGTACCAGTAGTTTGTACCCAATGACCCACAGTCATCCAAAAACCCCTAGTGAGACCCATGGGGATTGAAAGTCTGCACTCAGCAACCCACTTACACCAGAGAACCAACTCTGAGTCACATGGGAACTTGGAGTCTGCACCCAGTGACCTGGAGTCATCTGGGAACCCTCAGTGAGGCACATGGGGACTGGGATTCTATACCTAGTGACCTGAAGTCACCCGGGAACACCCAGTGAGGCCCTCAGGGACTGTCAGTCCACTACCAGAAATCCTCCCACATCCAGGAACCATCTCTTAAGCTCAGAGGGAAAAAGACTCTGCAACCAGAGTCCTACAACCATCAGCAACCTTCAGTGAGGCCCACTGCCTGACAGGCTGTCAGTGTAGAAAGAAACTAGAACTTGGCATCCCACAGAATCAGATGAACACAAGAAAATGCCAAAATGAAAGAATAAAACGTAATCTCAAACTTCCAGCTCATCCAGACCTAGTACAGGAGACAGTGATATGGATGACATTAGAAATCTCACATTTGAAATTTCTAAAATGAGAGCAACAGAAATAAAGAAATAACTAAAGGAAGCTGTAAAGGAAATCAGATCAAAATAATTTCTCAGGTAAAAACAGAAATGATACAAATAATGAAAGACTTGGTGCATATATCCAAAGAAGATAGATAAAAAATAGAGAAACATAAAAAAGATGCAAATTTTGAATGAATAATATAGGAAGCAATGAGAATACATGAAACAATTCAAGGACATATTCATGAAGTCACACATTCCATTGAAAGCTGGTAAAACCATTTAAGTTGAAGACAGACTCTCAGACCTTGAAGTTAAAATTGAAGCTAGTCTCTTAAGAAAAACAAAGAATCAGGAAATAACAATTGAACATCTGCAAGATGATGCAAAGAGAAACAATATAGCAGTGATAGGTGTTAACAAAAAAGGAGAAAACACAAATGATAAAAAAGACTATTTGCAAAATAGCAGAACATTTCACAAACATGGGAAAAGAACCACACATGCAGATAAGCAAGATTATACTCCAAACAACCATAACCAAAATAAATCTATACCTCAACATATAATAATCAAGCTGGGCATGGTGGCACACTCCTGTAATCCCAGTGCTCGGGAGGTTGAGGCAGGTGGATTGTTCCAAGTTTGAGACCAGCCTTGGCTAAAAATTGAACCCAAGGCCAGCCTTAACCATGTAGTAAGAACCTGCTCAAACAAGACATGTATATATATATATATATATATATATATATATATGATCCCAGAAATTCAGTATACAAACAATATTAAAAGATGCTAGAGAAAACAAACAAATCACCTATAAAAGAAAGCATACCAGAATCACAGCAGACTTCTTAACACAAACTATTAAGTCAAGAAAAGCATGGGGAAAAAAAAGAGCATGGAGTGAAGTATTTCAAGTACTGAAAAAAACAGCTTTCAAATCAGACTGATGTACCCTGCTAAAGTATCTTTCTGTATAAGATACTTCCAAAACAAAGAAAAACTGAAGAAATTCATGACCACCCAACCAACCTTACAAAGAGTACTGAATGCCATTCTAGAAAAAGATAAAAATAGCCACAATTCCAAGAACAATGACAGAAAGAAACCAACAAGCAAGGCAAGCCACAAAACAGGGGGTCGTAGAAAATCAATAGCACAAAGATTCAATGACAAAGATAAACCAATACATATCAGTTACAACTATTAACATAAATGGCCTCAATTCACCATTCAAAAGAAACACACTGGAGTATTGGATCAAGAAACAAAATCCAACAATATTCTGCAAAAAGAAACACATTTAACTCAAAAGGAAATTTATAGATTGAAAGGATGGATAACAATACTTCATGCAACAGGATGGAAAGCAATACTCCATGCAACAGGAACCAAGAAAAAATCAGGAAGAGCTATTTTGTTTGCAGATAATGAGTACTTCAAGTCAAGAATGGTCAAAACAGACAAATAAAGTCACTATATACTTGTCAGGGGAAAATGTCAAAAGGAAGACATAACAATCATAAATATATATGCACCAAATATGGGAGCACCCAACTATGTAAGACAAACATTAATAAAGATGAAAAATCAAATAGGCAATAACAATTATTAGAGGGAATTTAATGCCCCATTGACATAAAGAGACAGATCAACTACACAAAAAATCAGCAAATAACAGAGCTGAACCAAACTTGTGAACAAATGGTCTTAGTATATGTATACAGAGTGTTCCACCCAACAACATTAAAATACATATTCTTCTCAAATGCACATGGACTATTTTCTAAAATAGACCATATGCTTACTCATAGAATGTGCTTGAGTAAATGAAAAGGAATTGTAATTGTTCCATGCATCTATCTAATGAAAATCTAACTTCCCAGAACTTGTGGAAGGCAGTGAAAGCAGTCCTCAAAGGGAAAATTAAAATGGTCAATTCTCACACCAGGAAAACAAAACAAGCACAGATAAAAAATATATTACTGCACCTCACACTTCTAGAAAAAGACTAACAAGTCAAACCCAAGGCCCAAAAAAGAGAAGGAGTTATAAAGATCAGAGTAGAAATTAACACAACTGAGACTAAGAAAACAAAACAAAGAACTAATAAATTGCAAAACTGGTTCTTTTAAAGAATAAAATTGATAAACCTCTAGTCAACATTTTCAAAAAAAAGGAAAGCAATAACTCAAGTTCATGCAATAAGGACTGAAAAGGGTGAAATCACTAAAGATTCTGTGGAAATTCAGAAGATCATCATTACCTACTTTGAAATCCTTTACTCTCATAGGATTAAAAACACAGAAGTAATGAACCTATTCCTAGAAATGTATGAGCTACTAAAGCTGGATCATGAAGATATAAATCTTCTCTATAACCTGATATCAGTTAATGAAACTGAAAATGTGCTTAAAAACTTTTTTAAAAAGCTTGGGTTTTGATGGATTCACAGAACAATTCTACAACAAATTTAGAGATGATTTAATAACAATATTTCTCCAACTCTTTAATGAAATTGAAAGCAATTCTTCCTGATTTGTTTTGGGAGGCAAACATTACCCTGATACTAAAACCAGAGAAAGACTCAACCATAAAAGAAAATTATAGGTCAATCCTGCTAATTAACATAGATGCAAAAATCCTCAAGAAAATACTAGCAAACAAAATGCAGCAAATTTTCAAGAAACTTATATACCACAACCAAGTGAGATTCATCCAAAAAGTACAGGGATGGTTCCACATATGCAAATCAATAAATGTGATACACCATATTAATAGAACAAAAGACAAAAGTCACATGATCATCTTAATAGATGCAGAAAAGTCTTTTAATAAAGTCCAAAACTCATTTATGGTAAAAACACTGGAAAGAATCAGAATAGATGACTTTTACCTCAACTTGATAAAAGCTACCTATCACAAACCAACAAGCTAACATCATACTAAATTGTCAAAAACTGAAAGGTTTCATTCTGAAATCAGGAACAAGACAGGTCTTTCCACTATCACTATTCCTAGACAATATAGTTCTGGAAACATTAACCAGAACAAGTAGACAAGAGGAAGAAATAAAATAAATTAAAATAGGAAAAGAAGTTAAATTATCATTATTTGCAGATGACATGATACTCTACATACAAGACCCAAACTCTCCACTAACAGATTTCTAGACCTAATAAACAAATTCAGCAGAGTAACTTGGTATAAATTCAATACTCCAAACTCAATAGCATTCCTGTGCACAAACAACGAACACACTGAGAGTGAAATTAATGAAACTACACCCTTCACAATAACAACAAATAAGTGAAATATTTAGGAGTCAATCTAAGATAGGAAGCAAAAGATTAATACATTGAAGTTTATAGTATAGTCTGAAAAAAGAAACTGAAGAGGAATTCAGATAATGGAAAAATATCACTTGCTCATGGATAGGAAGAACCAACATAGTGAAACTGGACATACACCCAAAACTTTTATACAGATTTAATGGAATCCCAACCAAAATACCATTAGCATACTTCATAGATCTTGAGAAAACAACTCTAAAATTCATATGGACCTGTAAGCAACATAGAACAGCAAAAGCAAACCTGGGCAAAAAGGTAAGGCAGGAGACATTGCAATCCCAGACTTTAAATCATACTTTAAAGCTGCTATAATAAAATCAGCTTGGTAAGGGAAAAAAGACAAACCTGGTGAAGGAACAAAACAAAGATACAAACATAACTACAGAATCAGGAGGGTAACTGTAAGTTTGGGACCAGGCTGGGCTACATAATGAGTTCAAGACCAGTCTGAACTACATAAAGAGACCCTGTGTAACAGAGAGAGAAAAACAGGAGGAGGAGGAGGAAGAGGAGGAGGAGGGAGGAGAGGAAAGAAGAGAAGAGGAAAGGAGAGGAGAGAAGAGAGAAAAGAGGAGAAGAAAAGAAAAAAAGAACAGAAAAGAAAAAAGAAAGAAAAGGAGTGTATTTGGCATTATGGGTCAGACATTGTGCTATACTCTGTACTGAGAATCTAGTGCAATATAATTTTAAAACCTGCCCTGTCTCCATCATACCATATATATTTCTTAACACTACAGGAAATAATGGAAATGCTGTGGCTCAAAGAAAGATCATTTTCTTAATGCATTCCTGACTGAAGAAATAGGAAAAGTCATATGATGCAGTTGTGAAGCCTGAGGAAAATTATGTAAGGACTTTTCTTTTTTTCCTTTCTTTTCTTTTTTCTGGTCTTCTTCACTTTTTTTCTCCTCTCCTATTGTATGCTTTCCTCTCCTCTTTCCTTTTCCAGTTTCTCCTTTTTTCTCTATCTTTAATTCAACTTTTTTCTATTATTTCTTTTCATTATCTTTACTTCAACTTTTTTCTGATTCTGTTTTACCAGAGTATAAAAGAACAATTTCTCCCTGCCTTCATCTCCTAGAGATGGAGATCTCCATGAGATGATGTGTTTGGTATAGTAGCAACAGCCTCACAAAGGGATAAGATCATCCTAACTAACCAAATAAAGTATTACTTTGGACATGGGGAAAGTTGTGGAGCAGAAAAGTACAGCAGCCATGTAAGAGAAAGCAGTGAGGAGTAGGGAATTGAACACTAGTCTGGAATTTGTTTTTAACTCTACCAAAACTGTACTTAAAAAAAAGCATTTAAGCAACAAATTATCTTCTACCTTTGACAATAAATCAAGGGTCACATTTTGATTGGACTATTACCTCTTATCACTGAGAAGAAAACAACTTTGTGGAGTTTAGTACGATCTAAATATCAACCATTTTGAGGCAGCCTCCAGCATGTCACTCTGGTAAGTGGCTGTGGCTTGGTGGGCTGCAGCCACGCCAGGGCGAGAACCATATCAGCGTTTCCTGAGATCCGCGACGCACCATGTTGGACCTTGGGGCATTGGGAAAATGGGCAGCCAGTTCACCCCTCTGGTGGGTGGCTGTGAGCCCAACGGGGCACAGGTTAAGAATCAACATACATCCCCCAACCCCCACTAGCAAATGAGAGCCAGAGATCTGATTTTGTCTTGCGAGTTTGACTATATGCAATATAGCAAATAAGGGGGGTTTTCTTCTGCCATCTCTTTGAGGGCAAATATTTTTTATTTCTGTTTTGCTCTGTTTTGATCAATGGTATTGCTCTATTCAATATTCTGTTCTTGTAATTTCAGTATTTCCTTCACTATTGCTCTGCCTGATTGAAGGAACAACTATTGCAAAGAAAACCAGATGTACTATTGTGCCTATTGCTGTTGTCTCCATGGCCTGCTGTGAGGTTCTGTGCCAGTTTCACTGCACTGCCTCAGTTGGCTATGTCCTACCTTGTTCTGCTATATTTTACTACCTTCAAAATAAAATAAATAAATAAAATAAAAAATAATAATAAATAAGAAAAAATTTAAAAAAGCAAATAACAACAACAAACAGATCAGTACGGTACTGAGCAACCTGAAACATGATATAACTAAACAAATAATGGGCTTAAAAAGCAAAAGGAGGAAAAACAAGTGCTCTAAAGGATATAACTGCATGTATATTTAAGGGTGTAGGATTGATAATTATGCTGCTAAGTTTTTGTTAGATCAGAGGATGGAGCTGTTTGCAGCCTCACTGTTTGAATGTCCACTTTGTATGCTTTGATTTTGTAACTTGAACAACTACATCCAGGAAGACAATATATAATGTATTAACTAGTGATTTCTTACTGTCCATTTTTTTTGAAATTCTGTATTGTTTCTACCCTTTTTTGTTTTGCTTTATTTTTCCCCTCTCTTTAAATAAAATTTTAAAAAATATTAACCATTTCAAGTAGAAAGTAGAAACACATGCACACATGCATAAACCAGTGTGTGTGTAGTGGCAGTGCATGTTTTCTTCTTCTGTTTTTGTGTCTGTCTTTTTCCTGTTGTATTTGCTCTTCCTTTATGTCTTTCCCCTTCCTCTTCCTTTCTTTTCCTCCCTTTCTTTTTCTGTATTTCTCTTTATCAGTGTCTGTGAATGTTAATTCTGATATGTCAAATTCATTGAATTAAGAAATACTTAGCAGTTTAGTGAAGTACGTTTTTGGAAGTATCTGGAAGGCTCATAGTGGCATGGTATTATATAGAGAGCCCTTCTGAGTCTTCATCTCAGTTCAGGGATTTTATATGTGTAAACTCATGAAAAAGTTACTGGAATTCCAATAAGTTAATTCCATTCTACAAACATCAGTGCAACTAACAGACAGAATAAAGACACTAAGACATATTTATAGTTATGGGGAGCCAAGGGTGTCCTAAGTCAAGCCAAGATTAAAGTTCACCAGAACAAAACCTGGACCCAAGGTTGAACCCAGATTTTATTCATTCATGAAGAAGGTAGTTGTTGCAGGATGAGTGACTGTGAGAATGGTGGGTTGTTTATGAGTTGTGAGCTGGCCTAGGTATGATACCTAATATCACCTCTGCAATATGCAGAGAGAATGGTGTGCACAAAGAACAATATGAAAAACACAATTTGCGCTACTATATAGTGTTTTGGGGTTGGGGCTTTATCTCTCATGTGTAATCTTTTACGCCCTGGGAAGTCATAGCCTCTTTCTCAAGGCTCAATCCTAGCTGACAGCATGGAACCTAGCTTTCTATCCTGCCCAGCTCACACATGATTTTTGGGAGTCATAGGGTGGGGAAAAGTTGACTGTCACCTTGCTTCAAAGACTACACATCAGCACCTTGGCCAGAGTGACTTATATAGCTTAAAGTCAATTGAAGGGATAAGGAAATGGCCTACCCAGCTCTGTACATATCAATACATGGAGCTAAGGACAGATTTAGTCAAAATCAAGATAATTGCTCTTCTTTCAAGGAGAGTCATCCTGGTGGTCCTCCAAAATCCTGGGTCCTATATATTGGCCTGCTTTCTTTTCTCTCTGCACTGTTCTCTGCTCTGTTCCTAGGCTGCCATGAGTTAAATATTTTGCTCCACCATGCCCTTCTGCCATGATGTTTCTGCCTTAGAAACAGCTGACTATGCAATGAAATTGTGAGTCAAATTAAAGCTCTCCTCCTTTAAATTGTGAACATCTGACTAATATACCCCCCAAAAAAATAATCCAACCAGAGAGTGTCTTCAGACACTCTTACAATGAAATTGACAGGAAGCAGAGTGGTTTTGTTCTCCCCTATAAAACCTTACACAGAAATCACAATCCAGCATTCACCAGGGAGTTTGCTAGCTTTCTTTTTCCCATAGGAGGTAGATGGTGTAAACAGTCAGGCTTGTCTGCTGAATGAAGGCCAAGTGCTGGAGAAATGACTGAGTGCTACTCCTGTGCTGTCAAAACGGAGTTTTCTTTGAGAGCCAAACCCACTAAAACAGGGTCTGGAAGCTATCAAAAAAGAAATCTGATACATGTATGTTTTTACACATAGTCGTCCATCACCAGGGATTTTTGCATCTGAGGCATGTTGCAGAGACTCAAGCAAGCTGCTGTATATCAACCATAATCAGTTTTTAACAGGCTGCAGTAATCTGAAGGAAAACACTCACTGGAATCTACTTTGAGTATTTTTTTTTCTTTTTCCAATTTGCCTTTGGTGCCAAAAATTTAAAAATTAAAAGAAAAACCTAAAAGACAAGACAAATTGAGAAATTGCAATTTTAGAAAAATTTAACTTATGTGCACATATGTCTGTGGCAACAGGGTAGGATGTACATATTAATGTAATAACAATTCAGATAATGCCAATGGAATTATGTTCACTACCTCCTCTGGCCTAACCACTGTGCTTGGAATACATATATATATATATGTATATATGTATATATATACATATATATATATATATATATATATATATATATAGTTAGAAAGATAGAGCCAAAAATGTCTGCACATTCAGGAAAATAAAAATAGCATGATGTTTTTTCAACAGATGATATTACCCTTGTATGGGGACCCTAGAATATGTTGTATATAACAGAAAACCCACTACACTGCCATCCCTTAGAGAAGAAATTGAAAATATATGTGTTGCAATCTCAGTGACCAAGGTTGCACAATGATCAAGATTACCCAAACAGCAGCAGTTCACTGTACTAATAACTGTCTATATGCTAATGACCACCACCTTGAGCACCTCTTGTAATTGTAGAGACCAAAGGTGACTTGTATTAATCTCTCTCTCTCTCTCTCTCTCTCTCTCTCTCTCTATATATATATATATATATATATATATACATATATGAAAAAAGAAACTTTTCCTGGATGGGATGGACTGAATTCACACTGAATACTTAATCTCCAGTGTGATGGTATTTGGCATTTGGAGGAAGGGATTTAGGAAAAGTACTTAAGTTTAGATAAAGTCATAAATGTGGAATCCTCATGGCATATTAATGTTTTTTAAAGAAGACATATGACAGATGTAATCTTTATTTCAATCATGTGAAGACATTGCAGGAAGGTGTCAGTCTGCAATCACAAAGAAGGGCCTCAACAAGAACTGAACTGGTCATGTTCATTTTGGCAGCATGCCGCATCCTAGTCCATCCATGCCTTATGACAAGGTCCATGGGTGGAGGAGAGCGCTTCAAGGAATCGCTTCTCCAGGAAAAGGACACCGCATGTGGGAATTGGGTGCGGGGATCTTGGAATGTTTTGTGCTGATAATTGTAATTTGTGTAATTCACATATATATATTTTCATGTAATACTCAATATGAAATCAAAAATAGAAACTCCAGAGGAGTTACTAGAAACCTTCTAGATAACTTTGTGAAAACTAATTGTGAAATTTTACCTTCTGTGAGTAGTATGAGAGAGTTTATACAAAAGCTTTAAATGAAAGAGCTCATGGAGGAGG